>CM045765.1:148812170-149036969 GCA_025200525.1 Camellia lanceoleosa
TGAATGTCAAAGAATTCTAAGGTGCTTTGAGGTGATGTCTAGGGCTTGGAGGATCAACTTTCATAAAAAAGTCAAGTCAGGTCAGGGGCGAGGTTGGCCGATTATTGTAATTGAACCGCCAGAAATAAAAGTCAGGTTGTTCAGGCCTGGTTTGCTACTTGCAGCGCCCCAAAGAAGAGGAGAAGACTGTTGCTCGGGCCAGGATCAACAAATTCAAATCTAAGCTTGCTTGGAAGAGAAGTTGTTTTTTATAGGAAGGTTAACTCTAATCAAAAATAAAGGTTATCCCCATTACCAGCTTTATTACCTCTATATTTAAAAGTACCTCGTGATTTATGCTGCTGTACTGATAAAATTCAAGCCGTGTTCTTATGGTGGTCAAATTAAAAAGAAGCTTCATACGAAAGAGAGGTCAAATTACGAAGAAAAAAGTTTTGTGGAGGACTATATCAAAAGGTTAATGGATTTTAATGAGTGTCTTTCTAGCTAAATGGTAGGGAGATATGGAATCAAGATAGGGTATTGTGGAAAAAGATATCGGTGATTAGGCATTAAGCAGCCTTTGGTGGGAGTATAGAGTATTCATTTCGCAAATGATGTTTAGTGCTAAAAAAAAAAACTGGGGATATATTTAGTCTAGAAACACAAGAAATTTAATTTCTAGAATTTTTTCCATGGATAATTATGTCTATCAAGTCAGAATGGATATAAGGTTTGGGAGGATCATGGGTATTCAACAAATGTTTAAATGGATGAAGCCTTTGTCATGTGACCTATTAGTATTGTGAAGAAGTTAATCTTAAATGAAGGATTGAATATGAGAAGTAGATTTAGCTGGTGGTCTTAATTTAGTAGGAAGATAAGGGCCTTTCTAGAGGACGATGAAGTGGTGCTTAAGATCCTATCTTATTTCACTTGGGCCCATTTTTATCGTGACAGATGATTCTTAGTTTAATGCCTCATCTTTTAGGTATATTTAATCGTGAATTAACTTACAATATAATTTACGTGGTCAAGGGTTGGGGTTACTTAGGTGATCCTCTCGAATTAATATTTCCCACCAAAAGTGCAATTCTTTTGAGGGCTCACTGGAAGGGTGGGAGTTAAAAATAAGAGCTTTTTCTTCAAATGGATGCCTCAATTAGAATGCCATTTTACGTAGTGTAAGGTTATGTCATGATGTTGAAATAGATAGTCATGTATTGTTGCAAGGGTAGTTTTCTTAAGATATGGACAAATATTTCAATTAGTGGGTATGTAATGTAGGTCCCTGAAAAATAAACCAAAGGTGCTGACGGATCATGATAGTGATCAAATAGGGTAAGCTAGAACTCAAATTCCTGATGTAATTCCTTTGCGCCCTTTCTAGTCTATTTCCGACCTTTGAAAACACTCTAGATATTAAATGGTAGGCAAATATATTTGGATAAAGGCGAGGCATGTACCGATTAAGCTTTTTAGAGAAAGACCAGGATCAAAGCCGTACCAGCGAGTCACAATATTTTGTATATGATGCGTATGAAAATTTGCAACAAAAGTTAGGTACTCATTACATTGAAGTCTTAAGTCTGAGCAGATTAGGTGTCAAGTAGTTGAACATTGTTTAGTGCAAGTAGGCCCCAAAATTTTAATTTAAAAGTCCCTTACTTTTTAAATTATTTCCTTGAAGTCCCTTCTAATTAATTGCAACCCTAGATGAAAATACATACCAACAAAAACCGCTAAACCCTAATCAATTCTAAACTTAGAAATAATTTCTAATACTCGATTGACTCCCCTAAATATGAAATTACCACTTGGAAAAACCCTAGGCTTTCCAAATTTTTATCACATTTGTTGGTTGATCGCTTTTTGTTCAAACAAGAAATTCAAAACCTAATTAGACTCTCTAACCCCAATTTAATTTAATTTTTACACTACAAAATAAATGTTCCAATTCTATAAATTAAACCCAATGCCCTTCATATTTTTTTAAATCCCATTTTGACCCCAAACTAGTACTATTACATTACATATATACATATATATATATATATATATATGTATATTTGTACCTTTTCTTAAATAAATAATTTTTATAGGACAAAATATCTTTCATATCTATATATAAAATCAACAAAATCTCCCCAAATCTAGCACATGGCCAGCCATCACTCTTCTAGGCTAAGCAATCATAGGTACTTTAGAGACAAATCCCTTAAATCATGGAAAAAAAGTATCATTGCAATTCCCCAAATCAAGGAAAGTTATCTTGTATTTGTAACTTATTTTGGTTCTCGCTCGCGGCCTCCAACCTCCCAACTAGATCATGCCTTAATACATGATTAGGCTCTCTAATGATCCTTCATTCCAATATACATTACATTACATTCCAACTAACATACATCTCAATTCCATTCTATTCCAAACTCAATGGGCATTTTGGACCTTTTACATCAATTTTATTATAAAACACCACCACCCTCCACATGTTACACATCTCATACACTCACACACCTACACATCTGGGCTTGAGAGAAAGAAAGAAGAGGAAGAGAGTGAACCTTGGTAGTAGAGGTGAGAGTGAAAAAGGAGACATCTGTGGTAACATACTTTCCACTAGGCAATCAAGTTAAAGCCACAACACAACTCTCTTCTTTTCATTTTTCTTTTTTCAAATACATGTTATTAGAAGTTTTAAATGGTATTTTTCAGATGTGTTTTGATGGTATTCTCATGTTGAAAATGAAAGAAGTTGCTTTGATTCTACCCTTCTTGTATTTCTCTTAATCTAGATAAGACTGTTTTTCCATATATCAAACTCTCAAAATTTCCAAAGGCACACCTTCACCTTAAATTTCTAGGTTTAATACATATTATTTAGCAAGTTTTCATCACAAGATAAGTGGAAAATTTTCCCTAGTTGACCTCTTTTCTCACCAACTTCTTGTTGCAAGAATCTGTGCATGTAAAAATTGCTTTTATAGCCTAACTTTCAAAACTTCTAGAAAAATGTATAAAAAAATCTTCTCGGACCTCATTTTTACATCAACATCTTCCTTAAAGAATTATATTTCAAGTAAAATTGGTTTCATTTAAAAAGAGGAGCTGTTTGAAAGAAAATTCGATTTTGGTAATCTGCCATAATCTGACAAAGACTGGAGTGTTTCTAAATAACTAAAATCTAGAAAAGTTATTCCATTTCCGAAACATGTTCTGAAAACTAGATTAAATTTCTATGAAACCATAGGAAGGCTAGGTTTGGGAAATATCTAAAATAACCCTTTTGATTTTAATCTTTAAATGGTATTGAATCGAAATTTAGTTTTCATGGGTGTTTTATACTCCTTCGTACATGAATATGCTTATTAGTTTATGATCATGTCTTGGTATGGTGTTTCATGTGTTATGGTCATGTTCCTTATCTTCTTCATTTTAATGATGCTCATGCTTATGCGATATTACTATCTTGTTGAGTTTGTTCTAACTTGACTTAAAACATTGATCCAAATAGAAAACTTAATTGATGGTATTGGGTTTTTCATCACTTTGAATAATGAAGAGATGATAATGTGTTATTTATGGATTGATGGGATGTTCTCCCTAATTGGAGGTTAAGTCTTGCACAAGCTTGTCACGAACTCTAGAATGGAACTGACGATTCAACCCTTGTGATGGTTTGATTGGTGAGATAAGGTTGGGTCGGATGGGACATTGAGTGAGGATAAAACTTTTTGGAAGGATAAGGTTGGATTCAGGAGATAAAACCTTTTTCTTTTCACTGCCTTTTGAGGTCTCGGCTTGCTTACGCTATATAACCGCTGGTAGGCACCGAGGTTAGTTCTGCAACAAAGCAACAAAGGGGAGTTCCATAGTCCTGTCCAATTCTTGTAGTTGGGAAGATGAAATCTCTTTGGGGATTTCTAGAATACTAACCACTAACATTATAACCTTTGTTGTCTATTTGAATGACATGTTCCTTTCCTCTATTATTGAAATTGTCATATTGACTTGAATATCATGTTTTACTACTTGCTTGCTATAAATGTGATGGTGTATTGATTGGGAAAAAGGAACGGGTGTGTGCGCCATCGGGCATTCAAAGCTCATGGCATTTCATGCTAGGTATTGAAGACTATTAGACCTACGAAGACAAAAGGTACATTTGAGGACGCATTTACTACCCTAGAGGATTAGAAACTCTGTTTGTAAACGTGTTTTGAGATTGTAAGTGATAGATCCCATGTTGTATTTAAGACATGATTTTGTAATTTGTATATATATAACATCCAGAACTCTATCCTTATACCCCGTCAACTCATGTAGGCTCTCAGGTTAATACCTTTGTCAAGATCTATCAAAAATATAGGTTGACTTTGAAGGAGGCTATTTTGACTCCTCCGACCTTTTCTCGATCTTGCTTGGTTATTATCCAAATGACTCATTAGTGACGCTTTCCTACTCTTGTAACCTTAGATAAACCCTATATTTATTAGTTAATATATTATCCGATGTTCCCGACTTTCGTGGTGTCACATTTTATGATTGTTGTATTGTTATCGGTTTGTACCTCACCAACATCAGAGAGATGGTAGAGCTATTGAAAGTTAAAATTGCTTTATGGGTTAGTCAAATGCTAAGGGAGTGAATTACCAAGGTGTCCGATGGCTTCATCAGATGTCATTGCTTTTGGCTCCAGATGCTACTACTGCTTGTCGCTATTCGGTGGTTTGTCGTTATATACGTCGCTATAGGAGACCTGCTCGTCTCAGTGAAGCTTCTATGAGGTTGGCCCTAGTGACAAGCTACTTTAGCTATCGCTTGAAGCTCAATGGTTTGGAGTGAAGAAGTATGTTGATTGTTTGTTTGCCATGTTGTTGTTCTTTTTTTTTGGCTTTGCTTGTTTTGATTGGTTTCTCAACAATCTTGGGTCAAGTGGTTGCATATGATTGTGCTTCCTTGGTGGTGCTAACCGAGTTGGGATTGTGGAGGTTAGCTATGATGCTTAGTACTCTTTCCTGATCTGTTGATGTAATTGTGCATGTACTTTGCTTTTTTTTTCATCAATAAATCTTTTATTTTGCCGATAAAAAAAGTGTAAGAAAACATAACTCTCAAGTAATAAAATGCAATTTTTTTGGGTAGGGAGGGGGGAGAAATGTTGGAGATCCCAATTTAAACCCTAAAGTCACTCACAATGATGTGACAAGATAGTGGGGCCTACATAAATGAAAGTATATGACAAATTAAAATTGACACCTATCATGCCATATCATTGTGGGTGAAATTGGAAGAGTTCTTTCTACGTTATGGTTGATTGAGGAATTTGAAAAATATTTGGAAAAGAAAAAAGTAGGTGAAATATGAATAAAAACATACCTACATTTTACCTAGTTTTAGATACATTTTTCTTCCAAATCCTTTTCCAAATCCTCAACCAAACAAAGCTGCTAGGGATTTCAAACATTTTTCTTTTCTTTCTTTCTTTTTTTTTTTTTAAACAAGTCAACCATACCATATTTTTTAGATATGTTCTCAATCTAAACCATTCATCACCAATTTCGTTAAATAAATCAACAAAAAAATGATATTCTAGCCATTAAACTCAATGTAGACTAAAATATCATTTTTTTCGCTGGTTTTACGTGAATCTAAAATAGACTAATAGTTTAATTGAGAACAAATAAAAGTCTAGGATTTAAAATTGATAAAATTAAAAATTCAGTATTTATTTTGTTACAATGGTCAAATTTTCGGAGGTTTTTATTTTTTATTATATATATATATAATTTTTCCTCAAAAATAATTACAAACATGTGGGGGTGCAACTCTTTTGGTATAATAAAACTCACCAAAAACTACACACTAAGAGATTCTCACCTTTTAGTAAATAATTGTTCCACTTCCAACTTAATGGCAAATTTCCTTAATTCTGTGGTTGGTTGGGAGGTTTGGAAAAAAATTAAAAAGAAAAGGGAAAAGTAAGTGAAATATAAATATAATATACCCACATTTTACCTAATTTTATACACATTTTTTCTTTCCTTTTTTAAATCCTTCCCTGAATCTCCTAACTAAACACAACGTAAAAATAACTAGCATCAAAGTCCATTTTGTCTTTTGTTGTCAATTTTCCATAATTAATCATAGCCTATACATCGGCACAGAGGATTCCACCTAATTTTGCAGTTTATTATCAATAACAAAATTGAACCTTGATCACTTGTTTCTTATGAATCACACAATCGGAATAAAGATCAGGGTAAATTACACTTTACACTTCTACATTGTAAATCAAATTTCACTTTGACCATTGCACATGAAATCATAACAGTCAACTTCTTACATTTCTGATCAAATCTCACTTTGATCCTTACACATGAAATTGTGACAATCAAATCCATGTACTTTTATTCAAATCTTACTTTAATCCCTATGCAAGTGTTAATGTCCCATTTTTATTACTCAATTGTTTAAATATTTAACAGAATCTAGTCATGTGATGATAATGTAATTACAATATGAGTGTAAAAAGAAAATCTTCAATTTTCACCAATACACACTTTATCCTAAAATTTATATCAAAATATGATTGTATTAGGCTAAAATAAAACGCAGATTATGAACAATTAAGAAGATAAACTAGCATTTTACATAAATTGAAATCACAAAACTCTGTTTTTTACAGTAATATAGTCTTCTGTCTATTCATCTTTCTTTTTCTTTGATTTCTTTGTAGCATTTTTTTTTTTAATTTCAAAAGCTCTACTTTCTTATCTTTTCGTCTTCATTTTTACCATACGAACATATATATATATATATATATATTGTATATATTTTCACTTTTTGTTATTAAAATCTCACTTTAGTCTCTACACATCAAATTATGACACTTTAACCCTCTCGCACTTTTGGTCAAGTGTCACATTGGTTTTTTTGTTAATAGTGAGGCTAATGTTATCCTTTAGGAAGCTAAGTGTCACAATTTGGATGTGTAGGGACTAAAGTGGAATTTTGTGTAAAGTGCAAGGGTGTAAAGTGTAATTTATCCTCACATGCTTTTCATGTGACTAACCTTTGTTAACAATGAGGCTAACAAAAGGGCTAAAGTGACATTTGACCAAAAGTGCAGGGGGTTAAGTGTCACAATTTGATGTGTAGGGGCCAGAGTAGGATTGGATGTAAAGTGCAAGGGTGTAAAATGTAATTTACCCATATTGTATCATATAACTTGTATGTGCTTTTCATGTAGGACAAAGTGTATTGGTGGGAAACATTGATGATTTTTCTCTTTTACCCTCATTTCATAGTCGCATTTTTGTCACATAATTGAATTTTGTTAAAGATTAAAAAATGAAATAACAGAAGAGGGACATTGACACTTGTGTAGGGACCAAAGTTGGATTTCAATTTCATGTGTAGAGACAAAAGTGAGATTTGACAAGAAGTGCAAGGGGTTAACTGTTATGATTACATGTGTAAAGGGTCAAAGTGAGATTTAGTGTGAAGTGTAGGGGTGAAAAGTGTAATTTATCCTAAAGAACAAATATAACATACTATAATTATAGAGAAATTCTCAAAGAGAAAAATAACAAACAAACACAAGTAAAGTAAAACAGGCCCCTAGTAAAAAGATTAGAACATTGAGCATTGCTAATAAATCACAATCATAATAAAGATTAAATATCACAAACTATTATTACAGCGAAATTCTCAAAACGAGAGAAAAATCTCAACCAAATATAGTAGAATAAAGCACGCATTCACAATAAAAAAGACACGAACCCCATTATTTCATTAAAGTGTGAATTGAGAAATTCACATTATTCACTTCGCTGGTTCTAACCAACCAATTATTGTAGAGTAAAAAGATTCAAACCCTTGACCACTCACTAAATGAAGTTCATTAAAATGTGAACAGAGAGATTCACATTATCTACTTGGGATGGTGATAACCAACCAACTAGTCGAGCATAAGGATGATTGAGAGCAATGAAGAACACAAAATGAGAGTTAAACAGTAAGACTAGACTGTTCAAGCTTCACACGTGTGATTTTATCAAGCCTATCTTTCATCTTCGTTGATAGCGTATTGTTCCAATCTCCCACAAGACCCTAAAGTAAGAGCTCTTGGGAAAACCAGACCATGGATCCACACCATCTTTGTTCACTTCCAAGTTCTTCACCTCTCTATACTACACAACAAGACAATCTTTTTCGCTTCACCATCGTAATGCCAAAGGCTTCACGAGAAAGGAAGCCAACTTCAAGACTTCTCCTTGTCTCTCTTCAAGTCTTCATATTTCAAGAACAATAGCTATTGAAAATATAAATAATAAAGTTATTTTTAAGTTATTAGATGTGTTAGTGGATAATAATTTAACGAGAGACCAATTAAAACTATAAAGACTAAAATGACACAATGGGCAAACTATAGGACTATCAATCTAATTTATCCAAAAAAATGTGGTAAGAAAATAGACAATTTATATTTTTGAAGACAAATATAATAACATGATATGGCTACAATCATTGGATCAATTTGAATTTTTCATGTAATTTTTGTTGGAACATTTTCACAATATATATATATATATATTTAAATATATAATATAGTTATATAAATGATTAAAGAGATGTGAATTTTGGGTTTGTGCCAAAAGTGGGTAACCATTGAGTTTAAACAAAAGGTGTGTCCTTTGGATTTAAACCATGGGGAGTAACTGTTGGATTTAAACCAAAAGACATGACTCTTGGATTTAAAGGGTGTCACTTTTGAATTTAAAAGACATGAGCTTTGGTCTAAGAGACACAAACCCATGCCTATATAAAGACATAATGGATTAGAAATTGGATAGAGATCATCCATATGAAATCCATAGAATATCTATGAAATTTCTCTCTAACATTCATATCGTTATTTTCCTCTATACTTGGTGGATTAGAAAAGTCTAAAAGTATTTGGGATCTGATTTCGGTCGTGCACAACGCAGTCAAACATCGGTCTTTAGACTGGGTTTCATTGTATCCTAGAGGCGGATTCGCGAGTAACTCGGTGCACACCATATTCGACAATATTGGTGGGGGCGAATATCGTCTTAAGGAAAGCGATGTTGTAACATGCCCTAAAACAATACTAATTATTTTATGTTTTATCTCTTTTCATCTCATTAACCAATTTTGCACCAACACTATTTATTCGTAGAGACCTACAAAATGCATGGATGAAATTATTAGAATGATACCCATAATAGTCTCATAGGCTCAATTGTACTATTAGTGAACATTTGTAAACTATATCGGTCTAGGTCATGCTCGTAAGCCCACCACGAGTCCTTTTTTGATTTCTTCCTCGATACATAGGGCGAAAGCTAGGATTTCTCCGGTGGGGGGGTCATTTCACCAAAGAGAAGGCATAGGATAAATCTATTGAGCCGTTGATGGATTCGTTGGAGTTTTATTTGATGAAATCATTATTAAATATTACTCAATAGAGGTCAATTGTACCAATAAAATTATAAGATATTAGTCCTAATTAAATATTATTTGTATCAATTTTATGGTTAAAGATGTCAAAATGTGAGAATTTATATATGAACGTTAAGGTAATATTTGGTAATAGTTAAAAAAATCTTAATGTAATTAATCTATTATACAATATCCTTAGGTACATAAAATTTTACAAGTGATTCCATAAAATATATTATAGAAAAACACAAATAAACTATATTGTTTTTAACATGCACGAGAAATAAATAAACCTTCTCAGATAATTTATTGATCATTCCTCCGCACGCCGCCGCTTTATCACCGAAAACACAAAGGTGAGCTAGCCGGTGTGTGCCTGAACCCTCTCAGATGCCTAAGTCAGCAAGCTTGACAAGTAGAAAAAGCTCTGTGTATGCAGATAACAAAGTTGCGTTACCTCTCCATAGGTGATGTTTGTGGGCTTCTATAGGTGTCGTGGGGCACAAACCTACTAGGACTTTTCTCCTCTATGCAGAGTCCTCCTAGGATTTATACTCCGAAAGATAATGTTTATCCTTCAACACCCCCTCAATCGCTAAACCAAGTGAGATGGTTTTACCATGGTCAACTCCAATACGAATCAAGTAAACATGGTCACGCCGAGCCAGAGTAGACCGAACTATCACTAGTTCGGTCTTCCTTCAATGCCCTTAGCTCAATTCTTCCTCAAGAAACCGTGGTAAGTCTAACTGAGCTAACTTCTAGCAAGGCTATAGACCGAACTAACCATACTACGTCAACCGGTATAAACTCAAAGTACTTTTAAACCGGTCTAACTACAAAACATCCTTCAACTGGACTAACACTAAGCTTCCCTTGGACCGGACTAACTTCTGGGCTTGGGACCGGACTAACTTTAAACCTCTTCAAGACCGAAGTAACTTTATGGCTTTTTTACTTAGCCCTTCGTACTGAGGCCCACAACGGCAGAGCTCGGCCTAATTTGCACATAAATTACCCTCACAATTGCCCCTTAATTCCATCTGCAAAGCATGATAGGGATTACCTGTCTATAACCGGGCCAAAAGTTTTAACCTTTCCAGCCGTGCTAAAAAAACCCTTTAGCCTTTTCAGCCGAGCTAAAACTCTGAAGCCTTTCCAGCCGAGCTAAACTCAAACCGAGCTGTACTTGTCCGGTCAAGATGTCTCTTCAATCACTGAAACTGAATCGCTTCTCCTCCCCATGACACGTGGCACACTTTGATTGGCCAATCTTAGCTGTCACGCTGTCTTCGTGTTTCGCAAATTTTGAACAGTTCCTGCTTTTTCCTTTTTCGTCCTCCTTTTTACAAAACAAAACCCTTCATTTTTTGGATCTACCACTACATCTTTTCATTTCTACTCTACGCTCAGGTTTCCATTGTTCTTCAACGCTGAAGCTCCTCGAGTTCGTGTTGTTCACTCTTGCCATCGCTCCAGCTTTCTTCCTCTTCATCCGTAAGCATCACAACTGCTTTTTGTTTTTTTGGTTTTTGTTTACTCCATATCATACTATTTTGCAAAACACTTTTTCCTGTTAGTTTTGCACTTTTTTGGAAAAGAACTCCATTAGAACCCTATGAACTTCATGCAATAATCTGGAGAACACTGTTTGATCCATAAACACGCCCCAACCGAACTAAGATATTGTTTAAAGTAGGTATAAGTCTAGTCAGTTTATAACCGAACCAACACTTCATGTTTACACCAGTAGGTTCAAATAAGACAAACCACTTCTTGATTTACCTTAGCCGAAGTAAACAAACCGAACTAAGTCTGTAATTAGTATACTGGGAAACCTTAATACCGACCGAGCTAGGTCTTCAGGGCTAAACCAGCTTTCTTAGTTTTTTGGACCGAACTCAGAAAGCTGCCCCTAGAAGCTTAACTGCCCAATGATCCTCCTCTTTAGCCGAGATATTTGGATCGCTCATTAAGACCGAGCTAACAGAACAGTTGCTCAATCCAAGCCACCAGGAACCTGGTTGGAACCGAGATAAAACCTGAAACATCCTACATAGCCAAAGTAGGACTTTTTTTGCTTTTTACTTTGTAGCACGGTCCAATCGATCTGTGCTTAACACCTTTGTTTTTCACTTTGCAGACTTAGGTTGCCCAGGCACTCCTCCGCGCCGACCGAGCCATCGAGCACAATTCTTCAATCGAACTAATTTATTCATAATTTATAAAATAAATGGGGAAATATGTGTTCTTAGTAGAAACACCGGCGATCTAGCCAATTCAAGGATTACAATATCCCATTTATGTCCACCTTACCCTAGCTCGTAAAGATATCATACCATGGAAAGAGAAGGTCAGGTACCTTTCACCTCGCTATCAATAATAGAAACCGACTAAGATTCCCCATTCAACCCTTTTGTCATAGGAATTCCTTAGGCAAACCAGATTATGCCCAACCCAAATTTTCCACCAATTCTATCAGATAATAATGGGAATAGTTTAACTAAACCGCCAAGCGGTCTTAACCTCTGCCTAGTCAAATATTCCACCAATACTCCATAGGATCAAAAGAAGACTACCGGTCTATTACCTCGTATACGCACGCCGAGAGAAAATAATAAAAGATACACCGGACAAAGACCTAAACGATGACGATTTTTTCTGGGTATTTGGGAATTTTGAAGACCACCAAGCCCAGATCCCAGGCTGAAATATAAACTGGAACAAAGGAATCCCTGGTATAACTTACTTCGGTTGTTTTTCATTTTTTCTTTTATTTCGGCTTCCCTTTTGAACTGAACTAACAGTTTGCCTTCTTTATGCAGATTCAGCTCATCTCCAATCACTTTACAGCTACCCTAATTTAAACACTCTCCGTGCCGCACTAAGGTTTCCAGAAGGGAGTTGGGCTAAGCTGCTAAAATTTGAGCCGACATATAGATACAGTGGCCGCCGAAAAGCCAGAGTTACTGACTTTCTTCTAGAGGACGCCCCAGAACCGGACCCAACATTGCCCCAAATTAACCTAATCCCTCTCATAGCCAAACAAGAAATGGCCAAGAGAAACAGGGTTAGGGCCCTTCTGACTGAAACCAACAGACTGGCACCGCCACTAAGCTGTGACGCAAGAGACCGTCGCGGGTTCTTCTTTCAATGTTCTCCTCTTTCGCCCAAAGAAGCGTGCTCGACTACACCAACCGAGCCACGCCTTGTCGATTTAAGATGAGACTATACTTCCATCAAGTCCTCCACCGAGCTCAAGAATCGAGCGCTCGACCGAGCCAACTCCTCCAAGTGGGCACCAAAGTCAAATTTCGTAACCGAGATATCCAAGATACCGATTCGGTGGTTGCGAGAAGGATCACTTGATGGCATTCAACCTTGCTAAGAGTGTTTGCCTTCCAAACAGACATGGAACACCACCAAAGACCTAACCGAACTAAGGGCCATCCGACGACCACCAAATCCATGATCCCGTAAGATGACCCTCTTGTCTCTCAAATTTTTCAAACTTTCGCCGGCTTTTGTCATTGATTTCTTTCCATTTGTTTCATCTTCAAAAGAGCCAAATTGCCCATCAAAAGGTGTTGAGCTCAGAAAACGGCTAGGCAAAGCATGGCCGAGGTCGAAGAAAGAACAACCGAACTGAAGGAGTCACAACAAAAAACGACCGAGCTAGAGGCTGAGGTAGCTCGTCTAACCGGACTAGTTACCTCGGCTGAGGCTAAAAAATAGAAGGCATTGACCGTGATGAAAGACAAGTACCTTCGTGAGCTAGTTAAGCTCAAAGGGAAAAAGCACGCCGAAATCGCTGAACTTAAGAAGAAGGTGGATGGTGCCAGCGCCACAAGTTTCAAGGAGGCAGAGGCCCTCTACATTCCACAATGTGAGGCAGCGAATGACTTATTTTTCAAGTGCTACCGAGAAGTGTCGTGGAGCACTGGGTGGGCCCAAACCGAGGTCTACAATGCTCCTCAAGATTTCATTCCTACCACTAGCGAGTATGTCGCTTCGCTCAACAACAATTTTTTCAGGTTCGATGATGAAGATGAAGACAATGAGCCAATGTTACTCCTAGAGTCAACGAGCAAGGCAACGATCAATCACCATATGGAGCCAACGCTGAAGACCTAACTGTTGAGCCGCCGATCGACACCGCCGCCGCTTGTTACCGAGATCGATCTTCCATCCGCAAAGGTTCAAGTTGACATTGAAGCCGATCTTGAAGACCTTTTAATCGATTTTGTATTTTCTTTTTCTTCTTTTTGCTTTTGACTTGTAACCGGCCGAGCCCTCCTTGTAATTGCTTTGAACTTGATCAATGGAAATTATCTTCTTTGCTCTAACCGTTATTCCGGCTTGATTGGTATGCTTGTACTTGTAATGACTTTTCCATTATCTTTTGCTCAACCGTTATCTCTGCTTAAATACTTTATTCGGCCCTAGCTTATCAATCGACTAGGCTTACTCACCAACCACTCTTGGGTCGATATAATTACTTCCGAAGAGTACAAAGAGTTGATTTAATCCTCAAGAAACCACCTCTTCAAATTTATACCCTTACTTCGGCTGAAGACTAACAAAAGTTGGTTTAATCCGGCCAACCACTCGTCAGCCTAAGTCCTTACTTCGGCTGAAGAGTGACAAAAGTTGGTTTAATCTAGCCAACCACTCGTCAGCCTAAGTCCTTACTTCGGCTGAAGAGTGACAAAAGTTGGTTTAATCCAGCCAACTACTCTTCATCCATACCCTTACTTCGGCTGAAGAGTAACAAAGAGTTGGTTTAATCCAGCCAACCACTCTTCAGCCATTCCCTTACTTCGACTGAAGAGTAACAAAAAGTTGGTTTAATCCAGCCAACCACTTTTTAACCTAAGTCCTTACGTATATAACATCCATATATAAGAGGATAAACAATATATAATAAGAAAATATGATCATTAAAGCAGTATTATAAATGTTTTCTTTAAAAGATAACTCTACTATATTAAGATATTTATAATTTTTTTTGAATGTTATATTGAAATTAGGAGAAGCAATTATGTAATATATAAGACATAAAACATACATATAGCATGACGATTTTGTTCCCTTATACACATGCAATAAGACAAGAAGACTATGAAATTCCTAAAGAACCTAAAAGGTGACGCTTAGGAAGTGTAGTTTTCAATGATTCAAACTATTAGTCAGTTGGGGCCACATATCCCCACATACTCAAACTAGATCCATCCAAATGCCACAAGCCAATTGCAATAATAAAATTAGGATAAATTACATATTAGTACTTGTCATTTAGGTAAAATTTACATTGGTGCTCATAATTTTAATTACATCAATTTTAGCCCTCCGCTAACATTTTTTTTTCAATTTAGTCCCTTTGTTAAAATCCATTAAAAGTGCTGATGGAAGACGTGCATCATGCATTTTTTGAAACATAAATAAAAATATAAGGTTAAAATTATAGAGATTAAAGTAAAATTTTCTTGAAATAGACTAATGGAACAAATATACCGATAAAATTACCTCTATTTAAAAAATAAAATAAAATTGAGATGAGTTAGTGGAGTACCTTTTGAGGGCTCTTCAAGCTCTCATTCCAGAATTGAAGAACATGTTCATGGAAAGGCCCAAAGGAATGAAAACCATTGGAGAAGCTCTCAAGGCTTCACGAATGGAAATGGGCCTTGCTCGGCGATCTCTGGTGTTCATGAAGTGCCACAACGACACAAACACGCCCTTAGGATTCTAGTTATATACACTATCTTACAATTTTGAAGTCTTGATTGATTCTGGTAAGAGAGAGTATGAAATGTGGGTTCGGAAAAGCCGTGGAGAGGCCATGTTTGGCATATCTAACTTTCCATTTTTTCTGCAAACCTGTAAAAGAAAATGACATCACTAAAATTATCGGTATATTTGTAAAAGAAAATGACATCACTAAAATTATCGGGAAATTACTTGAAAAAATATTTTCAAAGTAGTAATAAAGTTGGGGAAATTACTTGAAAAATATTTGCATAGCTAAAATTATAATTTTTCCATGATTTTGTAATTAAATTTTAAAGACATCACTAACAAGGAATTTTTCCAATAAAAATTTCATACGTAATTTTCAGTAAAAATAATGTGATATTGATAATTTTTAAATTATAAATCTTAGTGCTGGATCTTCCCTTTTGAAATAATGAAATCTTAATTTATACAAACAAAAATGCTTCCTAACCCCATCGGGGTCGAATTCTATGAGGTGTCACTCGAGTGGACCAAAAAACTCTGTTGAGTTTCAAAGAAATAAGGACCGCCAATTCACTAGGGGTCGACTGTGGGGTATAGAAGGTCCCGATCCTCTAGAGTTATTCTCTAGAGTGATCTCCTAAAGTGCCCGATCGGACGGCTGAGGATTGAAACTCACCAAAACGACGCTGCTTTTGGTGAGTATTTAAAAAAAAAAAAAAAAAATCGATTTAGGATTTGAAACAACGGTTGTGTTCATCATCGCTTTCAAGAGAGAGAGAGAGAAGGGCCGAGAGTTTTAACGTCCGACCGCTTCGCTGCCACGCCGCGAAGGAGGATCTCGCCAAGGCATCGCTGCTGTTTGCGATTGGCCGATGATGGCGGCAACCCTAGTCGGCTTGCTCAACCTTGGTAGATTGGCTATGGCAACACTTGCCGTGAGCGACGGAGGAAGTGACGATCTTAGCTCCACCGCCGCTTGTCGCCGCTTCCTCTCGTGCCGAGATTGTGGGTGTGAGGAGGAATCCTCAAGGCCGGAGTATTTTCAAACTAAAATCCATTGAAGAAACCAAGAGTGATTCTTGAAGATAATCTCAAGCCCTTCTCTCTCTCTAAAACTTTGGTCCCTTCTCGCTTCAGAGGATCTTCAGAGGATCTTCAAAGCTCTGACACCCAAAATCAAAGCTTTGTTTGTATAGAAGCTAAATAAACAGATTGTATTGATTTAAAAGAAATAGAAACACCCAAAATCAAAGCTTTGGTCCCTTCTCTCTCTCTAATCCTCCTCAAGAACTGAGTGAAAAAGATAGATGTTACTGCCATTTCCAAGAATTAAGTGAAACCCAACCGAAAGTGAAACCTGTAATTTTGAATCTTGAGTCTTTGAATCTTGAGCTTTGAAACCGAGAATTTTGATGAACACAACCCGAATTTTGGTGAAACAGATCTACCTCTCTACCAAACCGAGTGAAACCGTAATTTTGATTTTTGAATTTTTTTTTATTTACTCACCAAAACGACGCTGCTTTTGGTGAGTTTAAATCTCAACCCTTAGTTTTGTGAGTGGGACACGGTCGAGCTCCTCTTCTTTACTTTAGGAGATCACTCTAGAGGATCACTCTAGAGGATCCTAACGCCAGATGTAGCACCTGCTTGTTATACAAAATAATCTATTGGGACAAGTCATTGCTTCTTTGTCTCCTATCATACTTTGAGGATTTGAATAATTTATTTTTGTATAATTGCACATATAAATTATTTATGTAAAAAATTATATTAATTTGATACTCATAATTACAAGTTTTGATGATATTTGTCTACAAAAAATTGACAATTTTTAGCTCTTGTATCATTTTGGTTCGTATATTTTTAGCTTTCGTTTTGGAAGAATTATTTTAGCCTAATTTTTTTTTTTTTTTGTTGCTAATTTAGCATGGCTAAATTAGTTCCGTTTAGAAAGAACTTTTTAGTTTTTTTGATTTTTTTTTGCTTTTTTAGAAAGAAAAAGTGAAATAATTAGAATTTAGATGTAACATTTTATCTTATTAATTTATGTAGTATATTTTGTTTTTTTTTTGTGCCTTTTTAGTCCTAACCTAAGCCCAACTCACTTGCTAATTGACTCCATTTTGACCTCTAATTTTACATTTTTATCAATTTGATTAAATTGATAACACCTTTAGGATTTTTGATGAAAAATGATCGTTGAGTTGCTAAAGGTTAACTTACAAAATTGATTATGTTTATAATTTTATTTAAAAATATGACACATACCGCTCATTTAAATATTTTTTATTAAAAAAATATTAACAGATGTAACTAATTAGATCAAAATAAGACAAAATAATAAACTTAAAATCAAAATTGGGTCAATCAAAATTACATAATTCAAAATGACGCAATAGTCAAAATAAAGAGACTACTGATATAATTTATCCAAAAATAACAACAATGATAATTCTAAAAATAAACTGTTCATTTTCTTTACAAACAAAACTGCTAAAATCATGATCTATATTTTTTAGATTGAGTTATGCTTGAGACTCCAAATAATCTATCAAATTTTCTATCAAACCTCTTACATGGATGTGAGACCACATATGTGAATTGTATGGATCCCACACTCATGTGACATGTTTGGTAGAAAATTTGATAGATTATTTGGGGTGTATAGCATTTTCTTTTTTAGATTAATCTGATTTTTTTTTAATTTTTTAATTTTTTTTTTTTTTTTTTGTGGTCAACAAAATCCGCACATGATATGTCTCATAAAACCCAATAGCTTAGCACCTCTAGTAATGGAGAGAATCCCATATCCAATTCTTAATTTATTTGTATATCATTACTCTAACCTGTAGTTCTAAAGACGGCGCGAGGTCGTTGGGGTGGTGGTATCTCAAGGGATCATTTGCATCCTCATCATCTTCATCGCCGCCATCACGGTCACCACCACCATCACCACCACCGCGGTGGATGATGGAGGCAACAAGGGCCTTGAGCCAAGTGGAGCCAGTCTTGGGGGAGGCGGCTACAAAAACGTCGTCATCGAGCGCGGTGAAGCTTGATTTGGCGTACCATGGTCGCCTGCATCAATATCATCGCACTGTAAGCCCTCCCATTGGTAGAGATCAACAAGTCCCCACCAATTCAACTTGGGAAGGCCAGTGAAAGGAGATGAAATAGTAGTAGTACAAGTAGTGTTTGGTGGATTGGGTTTGGAGGTTGCCATTGAAAGTGAAAATTGTGCAAGAAAATGCGAAATAGTTTTTTACTTTCTTAGGTTTTGCAGCAAGTGAACCCCCAAGATGGAATTACCCAAAAAAACCCCTAACATGGAAATTGCACAGAAACATGGTCACTTTATAGATATAAGAAAATGATAGTGGTGGCTTCTCCCCCGTCCTTAATCAGATTGATGAGGTATTTGGCTTATTGGGTTCACTTATAAGTCTTGTTTAACCATTCAAATTATTCATATTTTAGGATTTGTCAAGTCTATCATCTATGCAAAAAATCTAGTCAATCAGATGACGGCAACTAGAGATATATACTGGAGGGTATTGTTCAACCCATGGGCTCTATTACAGATCTCGTTTCTATTATCCGAATTGTTCATTTTGCAAGATTGTTCGTATATGTCATACACATAAAAAAATAAATTGATCTAATAACCATAACATATTCAATTTATTACATTTATTACAAAAGAAATAAATTATTTATTTTCAAAAATATACTTGTCGTTTGTTTTTTTGTAGACAAATACAAAAAATTAAATATGTTACGATTATTAGATTGATCTATTTTTTTTCTATTTATAATATACATAAAAAAATTTACAAAATAAACAATTCAAATTATGAAAATAGAACACATGATGAATCATACAGATCTAAACAACACTTTTTAATCTAGATCTTGGATTATGAGGAAAACTAGAACCTTAAACTAGGTACATTGGCCCGTCAATGTCTAATTGTTTTCTTCTGTTTGGGAACTATAATTTTTTTAATTAAAAAATTAGTATAAGTTATTACATGTAATTATTGAAAAAGTATTTTAATTTTATTAGCAAAGATTCACATGGTGCTTGGCCTGAACAATAGCGGTCTGCCTCCCCTTCAGCCATGTCCTACACTCTCCAGCAAATGAAGATGCGTGGCAACCAAAGATCCAAAGACGAGAGAGAGGCCACGTTTTCTAAATGCACGTCTGGTGCAATATTTTTTTACTGCGGTTGTCACCGACTGCGATTGTTACCCTTTGTCGACTACGGTTATCACTTTGTTGTCGAATGACCAACAGACAACCTAAAAAAGTACAAGACAATAACTAGATTGAATTGTGCCGAAAGGAGGTAGATCCGAACAATAGGACTTATCATAAAAGGGGGATTACGTATTGTAAAATGAAGGGGCATCTGAAGTATTCTACGAGTGACATATCAGAAGATTCGCAAATAAGGGCTCCCTCTATTGTTGTGTTATCTAAAAAATATCCTAATGATAATATTGATGTTTGGCATTGTCCTCCAACGAAGCCCATTCCAATTTTGACACGAACTAAGTCTATGGGTTTACTGGAGAGACGAAGAGATTTGTTGTTAGGAGGATTTGGGGAAAGTGGTTCAGTTATTTATCAACGCAGTGGGACATCTTTCTTTACAGAGTGCAAAGAATTGTTCCTCCGTTTTTGCTTCTGCAAGTATTCCCCTCCAGAGTTCGTCTCTATTTTTTGAAGGACTTTTCCCCTCAGATGAAAATTCTCCCCATTCGACAAACTCGTCCCCTTTCTGTATATACTGTTGACTTGCTGTTGGTGAGTGGAGTTTTTCTCAGATTTGGATAATAGATTCTCATTGGTTCCAAAGTGAGATTGAAAAATCTCAAAGTTGGAGGTTTGGATCTTCTTCGGCATTGAACCATGGCATAGAGGTAAGGGTTTCCATCTTTGTGGAGCTCTCATGCACAAGTATGTAGTATGACCGATGACTAGTTGGAGAAGGGATTGGAGGAGTTCTAAGAGTTGTTCTTTGGGCATGGGCATTGTGGGTAGGTGAGGAAAACATGTGTAACAAATACCGCGAGGACCTCGATGCTACAGCCGGACTTTTTTGTTTATTATGGTTCTAAATCAACCAAAGAGTCCAACTCGCAAATCGCTTTTGAGAAAACAGATTTTGAAAAGAAGTGCCAAACATGGATCGCTTTGCCGACAAGAGTCGCCACCTAAATATTTTTTAAAATGGGAAATTTAAGAAACCCGACTTGGTGCCAAGGCCACGGTCCGCTATCACCAAAGTTGTCTTGGCTCGAGCTTGGGTACGATTGGGAAGGTCACTATGAGCACCTTTCGCCTTTCAAAACCGCCTCTACTAACCATGATATCCGATTTTGAAAACGTTATGCGTTCTTATTCCTTATTAGCCTAGAATTACTATGTCATGACAAAGAAACAAGTATAGACTAGATCGCTTAATTTGGAAATAAGCATTGCATATCCGCTTGTTTTGAAAACATTTTGAAATTGCTATCATGAAAGTAGGCTAAAATACAAATTTCAACGAAGTTATTCCAACTCAAAAAATCCAACCTTCACACACAGGCATTCAGGCAGTTTATAACACGTAAGCAATTAGCCTCATGGTAATCATGTTGTTATGGCAACACTCACACGCATGCGGTATGCTAAAGCATAAATGCTTACCGAGTACTCCAAGCCAAAACAAAAACTAGTTAGCAAACATGCATGGTCCTAGTTCATGTCAATTTGACTAATGCAACACATACAGGATGCAATTAGAGCAGGCTTGTCACGACCCAAACCCGGCCCAATGGGTTTAGCATCAGAATCGCCAAGAATCCGAGATTACCAAGGCCCAACAAAGAATACGCTTAAACAGAGTATGTATTCGGAAGCCAATACACTAAGTAACTAGTGTCCATTGAGTCAGGAAATCAGATGCCAAAAACATTTTTATGCATTCATACAGCCGTAATAAAGACACTTTATACAATCATATACAACTATTCAAGACGGGACCTAATCCTCAGAATAAAGACAAAGAAACAAAGAGATGCCTATACAATAGTACAAACAAGAAGGAGACCGATGGGGACACAAAACACCCCAAGCCATAGCATGGCAACTCGAACCTCGCAAAGGAGGCACGAGGTTGGCTTGACAAAATCGGGACCCACCCACGCCTCCTAGCTCCCCCGTCACGAGAACCTACATATATATATAAATAGTGAGCTAAAGCCCATGAATAACATAATGCGAAAGGGTTATGAATGAATGTCCTTACAAGAATGAAATCAGCCATTAAACAAGATTTCTTTTCAAGATTTCACCAATCACCATATGTGGTACACCCATTAGCCTATAAACAAGAGGGTCTAAAGGACCGGTCTTAACACTCCAACAAAGAATGATGGCCATCAACAAGAATAAAGATGGTTCCACAAGGAACCGACAGAGCTCAGAATAAAGAATCAATGCTAAGGATGCCACAATACAGCCTGTAATCAGTGACATACATTCATTCAAGAACAATATCAGTTCAATAAACAATTCAGTTTAGTATTCAAAAGATAACCATTTTGAACATATCTTTACACAAACGTTACTCACAGAGATTGGGCTAATAGCAGCTAGAGCGCGTCCCCGAGAGCCAACCCTAAACAGTTAACAAATAGAACACACACTAAGTTCACAGTCGGAAGGATGATAATTAAATCCCTAAATTTCCTCGGTGTGGTTCTATGTCTAAATCCTCATTAAGATGCCTTAAACTAGGCCTAAGAATGCCTAGGATGGGATGAGGATACAAAGATGTGCACGTAAATCGCTTAAATTTCGCTGAAACAGGCCTCCGCCGAAAGACAGTTTCGCCGAGCGACAAGCAAACAAAGGTCACCGCTCGAGCGTACATTTATCCGCTCAAGCGGACTGATGAATGGTGCAAGATGTCGATGCTCGATTTCTCCGCCGAGCGCCAAGATTTCCGCCGAACCGATCGCAACACAGTCAAACAAATGCCGAGAGCTTGATTTCCGCCGAAGCGGCACTTCGCCGAGCGGAAGACAAAACTGGAAAAATGCAGTTGTGTTCCAAGTTCAAAACTCAACTTTGATGCTCCCATCCTCTTGGGCCCATTTTCCGAAAACTCTTTCAAACACATAGAATAACACGTTTTCAAGCTCAATTTAAGAAATCAAGGCCCAAGGGTGTTTCAATTAAACTCAATATTCAAACCCATTTTCAAGAACACTTTCAAAACATGTAATGCATGAACTTTAGACCAAAATCAAGCTTCAAATCTTGCTCTAATGAGCTCAATAGTTGGAAAACAAAATGAAAACATGGACTTTAGCTCAAACATGAACATGCATGTACAATTTCAACATGAATTCAACTCAAAATGCACCAAGATGGCCATGCATGCATGAATTCAAGCATAATTCAACGTCCTAGCACTAAATCATGATTTAATCCTACAATGGAGTATGAACCATGCAAGATGAAGCTTAAAGACAACAAGAAGATGATGATTCCCTTACCTAAGTCTTGTAATTAAAGCCTAGAAGCTCAATTATGCAAATACACTTCAATTTACTTCAAGTCTTCAAGCAAATCAACAAAAACAAGTCCCTCTCTCTCTAACTCTCTCTATGGTCGGTTGGGTACAAGAAAATGGCTGAGGAAATAAGTTGGTTCAAGTGTAATTCAAGTCCTTAATTGTGTAGGATAGTGGCCCACTTAATGGCAAAGTCGTAAATAAGCCAAACTATGCAATTTAACCCATTTTAATCTACTTTAATCATTCCTAATCAATTTTCAGATAAATATACCATTAAATCACAAATATTCTACTGATCCCAAAACTCTAAACGGTTCCTAATTCGGCCGCCGATAAGGCCTTCAATTAGCAGTTTAAACATATGAATTCAAACAGATAATCAATCGATCAAACAGATGCAATATGCGATTCAATAAATAAACTTATTCAATTTCAGTTTCGATTTCAATCAGTCCATTCCGTACTTCAGTTAATCCAATTATCATTCATTATCAGTTCAGTTTAACAGTAACCAGTAGCTAATTCAGTAGGTTATCGATAATCAGTACGAGGGTTGTTACAAGGCTCGGCTAACCTAAACATGGCATGTGAAATGCAATCAATTGATGCACGTATTCAATTTGGAATTGAAGTACAATGCAGTTAGCGTGATGCGCCGAGCCCGGTGCATACAAGACAAATGTACGGATGCACGCATGCATAGCATAAGGTATGCTAAATTAAATATGCCCTAATACTAACCATCAAAAGCAGGTAGGTAAAAGGGAGAAAGAAGTGGGGGTTGGAAGACATGCACACACGCACCCACACTTATTACAAATTCGCCCTCGCTCGGAGGAACCAAAAGAATAATACAGCTTAATAAATAATTAACTACTCTAGCTAATTAAATATTACAAAACTCTATTTAATTAATTAACAAATTCACTAAGCTATGGAAAGAAGAAAAGGCCCTGAAGAGGGATGCACATTCTCGGATTTGCTTTTTCAGAAATTCATTGCCATGACACATGTTGCCTCTGCTACTATTTGGCACCAAAACCGCACAAGTCCCAAGGTATGATCTCTGACACCGTGGAGTGCCACCGCCAGGAGGAATGTCCATCGGCTATGGAAAATGGTCACCATCACGATGAAGTTATTATTGATAAATTGCTTGGCATAAGATATGTAGCCAACCGCCAAAACTTCCTCGCTTTGACAAAGAAGCAGAGGGCAAACAAGGCATGGCAATGTATTTTCAAAGCAATGTTTGCACCACCACACCCATATCATGTTTAAGGCTCAAGTGAGTGTGGTGCTCGACCTCGGCCACCAATCACGATTTCGATGCATGATGGCCAAAGAGTCAAGTATGCATTTCAATGTCAAATGCAATGCACACAAACATACAAGGACCCAACCTCAATCATGGTTGATCAAGAGGCGAGGCAATGCACAACAATGCACATGCGACCTAAGCATGCAAGTAAGCATACAAACATACAATGCAACTACATGGCACACACAATGCTAACAACATAACATGCACAACGCATTGAAACATGGCGTACACAATGCAAGATAGACTTACACCAATGTGAGTGGACCTCAGCCGCACTCACATAGGAGGCCAATGGATGAAAATGAGACACTGGCGTGCACGCTGCATCAAGAAATCGAGGACCGAACCACAGATGCGAATGCCACTCTAACAAGACATGGCAAAACATGGAATATGGCATATGATCATGCAATTTTCAGAGGCAAATGAGATGCAAAATGTACTTTAATCATGGCAAAATGATACCCGATGTATGGAACGAGTCCCAAACATGAATTTTGGTGCATGAAATGGCCTATAGCTATGCAATGCATGCATAATTTGTACATGAAGTATGAAGACGTAGGAAACCCCAAAACAAGCATTTTTACAGCTCAAAGCATGACCAAACAAAGGATCACAAATAGGACTAAAATGGCATACAAAAATGGCTCCAAGGAGGCAATGAGGCAAGTGGTAGATGCAAAGCCCAAACAAAAAAAGACCCTTCTACAACACTGAAGAGGGGCCACAAGAAGGCTATAACACAAAGTATACAAAATATTCATCAAACAGCCAAAGACCCTTAATAAAACATGACAATGGGGTCAAAATATGGCCACTTTAAGCTCTGATCATGGCCAAAAAGAAGCAAGATAAGCTAACAAAACATGCAAAAATAGGGACCAAAGAGGGGTACAATGGCAAGTGATACATGGAGGTCCCAAAAAATGGTGAGCCCTTCTTCAATGTTTAAGAAGGGCTCAAAATAAGCCTATTCTCAGTTTACATCATGCTCCAAAATAGATTACCCATAGGCCAAAAATACTACTCAAGAAAATGGCATACAAAGGGATAATGAAGGAAGTGCAAGATGGGGGTCCCAAACAGGGTAAGACCCTTAATGAAAGATGAAATAGAGCTCAAAAAAATGACACTTTCAGTTTTGGTCGGAGCTCAAATGTGCAAGAAAATATGGCTTAGATATAAACCAAGAAAATGCTAGTTTAGGGGAAAAGTATGCTTACCCTTGTAGACCAATAAACCAGCAGGTTTTGATCTAAGGAAATAAGCTCCTAGCCTCTGCAAATGGCCTCCAATGTGTTGAAATGAAGTGTAGAGGTGTGGTGCTATGGATTGGTGAGGAAATGGCCCAAGAACAAGGGTATTTGATGGTTGAATGAGAGAGATATGGAGAGGGAGGTGAGATATATCAGATATATATCTATATATCTCTAGTTTTTTTTGCTCAAAAATCCAACCCAATCAAAGGAGAAGGGACCTTTCTTATATAGACAAGAGGAAGACTCCAAGCTTCTAAGGCAAGCTTACTAAAAGGGCTCAAGGCTTATTCAAGAAGCCAAGCAAAGGGACCAAGGCTTTTCAAGGAAGCTTGGACAGCTGGTGAGCTTCTTGAGGAAGCCAAGACAAGGGGTCAAGGCTTCCTCAAGAAGCCTTGAGCAAAGGGTGCAAAAAGAGGGGTCCAAGGCTCAAAATGGCACACATGTGTATGGGGGGTTGGGTCTGTGCATCCCAGCTGGCACAGCTGGCATGCACGATGCCTGGAAGGTGCAAAGGGGTCAAACCGGCCAGAAAAGGAGGTCATCGGCCAAAATAAATTGCCGGTCGGCACTATAAATTGCCGGTCGGCTAAATAGATTGCCGATAGGTTCTGCCAAGGTCAAAAAATGGCCGGTGGGTGTTCAAATTGAAGCCCCGGAAGTTAGCTTTCCAATGGCGCAAACCTCGCATTAAAATTCCTCCTGTGGAAAAAGTTATGCCCTTTTTGGTAAAGCCGCGCAGATTCGATCCAACCGGACTGATCCCCTACTTCAACCAATCATATCTCCCCCACCCGGACTTGGCTTTAAGAGATTCTTAAGTGCAAAATGAAGCCCCGGAAGTCTTTTTTCCAATGGTGGTAGCCTCATAACTTAACTCCAAGTGTATAGACAAATAAGCTCAATTCAACGAGGGCTACTCGACTCTCTTCTACCCGGATCCTTGCCGAACTTCTTCTCCAACTTGGTTTCTCCTCTCTTCTCCTCTTTTCTTCAACTTCAAACCCCTAAGCAAGGTGTTTTGAAAGATTTTTCAAAGATTTCATCTCTCTTTCATTCACTTCCACTTTGTCCTTGCCCGGTTTAAAAGCACAACGCTTGACAAAATGCGAAGTTTCGAACATCGAGAAACTTTATTTCAAAATGTTTTGAAAGAGAGGATTTCGAGGTCTAAAACCATTCAAAATAGCTTTGGTTCAAAACGGGTGTGAAGTTGAGATTCGCCTCTCCTTGTCAAGAAATCGGACTTGTGCCCTGCACACCTTCCAACACCAAGTAAACCATCAGTAGTGCCCAAGTCTTGAGGGTAGTCAAAAATGGGGTGTCTACAACATACTTGGCATAAAAATGAAAAGAGGCTTGGCGAGGTATTTTGTAGTAGTAAACAGTGAACTCACACTAGCCGTACAAGGCCACCCTATTAGTTAAAAACCCTGGTGTGAATGATATGAGTGGTGATCGGGAGGGGGCCAGATAATATCACCAGCGCCTCCTCTCGGCCGATCTCGAGCTGGCCCATTGTTGTACTTATGGACACGTATATGGATGTGATTAAAAGGAAGTCACACCCGAGCCCAGGTGTGAGTGGTATGAATATTTTTGATTCTTTTGCCAGATAGTGCTATACACGTGTCGCTTTTCTGGTGGTTTGCATAGCTGTGAAGCAAATATTTTTGCAGAATGATAGACATAAAGCAAAGACGGGAAAATAAATGTGTTTGAATTATTTTGAATGGGGAATCTTCGTCCTTACACACAGTTCATTTTTGCTATATATTTGGTACCAAAAAATATTTTACGGCAGAGAGGAATATGCTTTTGTAGTGGGATAGCTATTGTGGTGAAGTTGTTTTCTGGTACCTTGTTTCGTCCTTCCTTTTCTTTTTGTCTTTTTTTTTTTTTTTGATTTATTTGGTATACAATGTTGTACTCCTTAGAAGAGTATCCCGAGAATTATGGGCAATTCACTCAAATATGTGTAGATCGCTTTTTGACGTAGCAAATAGGACTGTACGAAGAAAGCCGGCGGTCAGCTCCGGTGAAGTTTGTTCTGGTGTACGAGGAGCAGAGGGCAAATATATCAAAGCTAAGGTGTCTGAACAGAAAGGTTAGCAGAGGTAAGAAAATCTGTAGAATTTGTAGGATAAAAGATTTGGAGTGTTTTATAAAAAAATAGAAGGAATAGGAAGCAGCCAGTATCGGACCCTCCTTGCGTACCAGAGGTCAAGGACACCGGTGGCCAGTGGATATAAGTAGAGTTACTGTGGTCGTGCACCTTTTAAGGTGGCGTATGTTCGCCAAAGATGCCTGTAATACTCCACAATTTATAAAGAAGACAGGGAGGGGAGTAAGGAAGTTGTAGCTGTACGATGAACAATTAAGGAATGTTAAATTTGATAATAAAGATGTGGCGAGATTGCTTAATGGTATTGAGCTAGGTAATAAGAGATGTGACCGCCAATCAGACAAGATCGTAGTTAAGGGTATAAAATTAATTAGGAATGTTCAATTGGGACAAGATGTTAAAGACGAAGCTGTGGTCTACCACGTTTTGTTTTTCGTCATAAGTGATAATAGTTCGTCAGATTCATCCCCACACCTGACAAGATATTTATTGGAGTTGGCAAGGGTAATCCTGAGACCTGTATTGTTGATCCTGAACAGTCTGACCAGTTTCAAATGCTAAAGAAAATGAGATTCAAGCTCGTTGGTGGCAAGGACAAAGAGTACATTCATCACAGGATAGAAGTTGTGGACCGATTCTTCCCAGTTGATGTTTGGACGGACTACAAAGATACGCTGCTGGAAAATGTTGGAAGTATTCAGAAGGGTGCCATATATTTAGTGGCTGCTACTGTTAGTGGAAAAGAATGCAAAATTACTTTAAGGAGTCAAATGTACTTTAAGACTGTTTAGAATTATAATTTAAGTTTTTTTATTTGTAATGTTCAGGTTTTGAATAGATGTGGACGATATAAAAACTGGTGTTGTTGAAGGTGTTTCAACAAGTGATTTCAGTTGTATTGAACTTGCGTTTCCTAATTTATTTTCTCAATTGAGGTTAACATACAAACAAAAAAGTATTAAGGTTGATAAAATATTCATCATTTTGCGCACCCAATGCCAGTGGGTTGGTCAGAGTAAATGTTTATGATCAGAGGTTAGATGATAATGACAGTTTGCAGGCGTAGTTTATTTTCTCGGTGGATTGTCAATGTGAGTTAGTCTATTATGGGAATGGTTATTGTTCAATTAATGACAAACAAGTGCCTTGGATGGTGAAATATCGACTTGAAAATTCGAATATTAAAAGGGGGATTACGTATTGTAAAATGAAGAGATATCTGAAGTATTCTACGTGTGACACACCAGAAGATTCACAAATGAGGGCCCCCTCTATTGTTGTGTTATCTAAAAAATATACTAATGATAATGTTGATGTTTGGCATTGTCCTCTAATGAAGCCCATTCCGATTCTGACACGGACTAAGTTTGTGGGTTTATCGGAGAGGCGAAGAGAGTTGTTGTTAGGAGGTTTTGGGGAAAGTGGTTCAGTTATTCATCAAGGCAAAGGTCGTCTGAGCTTGTTCGAGATTGATGTACGCAGAGGTGGTGATGATACTAGTGATGTTGATCCTGGTCCGTCGATTTCGGAGGTTGGTGCTAGCAAAGAGGAAGTTGATAGTAGAGGATCAGTCGTTATGGACTCTGCTAAATTTTCTAATGTTTTACGAAATGTAATCATTAGTGTAAAAAATAGTGATGTGACTGAAGATGTAATAGTTGATGATAAAGGAAATGTAGTAAGTAAATAAAACTTTGAGTGGTTTCATAAATAAAACTAATAAAATTCTTCATTAATCATGACAGTGGTTACATTAACATCAAACCATTCTCTCATTTCTGGAGACATTACATCTAACCAACTACTGTCCCCATTAGTTAATATAATACATGGAATTCCTCATCTAATAGTGAGATTTGGTTGGAATTTAACAAATACATGGAAGTCTCTCTGGCAACCTACTAAATTCTTCATTAATTCGGTAGGGACTGTCGAGTATTTGATGTCGTCTATGACGTTGTGGACGGCGTCTTGATTATAGTCCTTGAAGCTTATTCTTCTGGAAGAATAAGTAATTGTGTCGTCTGAGGCTTCTAGCCTAGACGGTTTTGCCTGTTCTTAAGGGTCCTTTGAGGTAGAGGGGGACTGGGCGGATGAGCCTCTGTTCTGGTTCATGTTATCAGAGGAGAAGGAGAGTTCTTCGTCAGTATATAAATTGTTGATATTATTTTTGTGTATCCCTAATCTAATCTAGTCGTCTTCCCTCTAAACAAAGAGACATCAATTTTGACATAACTCGTATTGAACGAAATTTCAACTTACAAACAAAATATTATTTTCTGTCCATTTTTTTACTTCTTCAGTTATTCATGAACGCAGAGATCGTTTGAGTTTGTTTGAGATTGATGTACGCAGAGGTGGTGATGATAATAGTGATGTTGATCTTGGTCTGTCGATTTCGAAGGTTGGTGTTAGCAGAGAGGAAGTTGATCATAGAGGATCAGTCATTATGGACCCCGTTGAATTTTCTAATGTTTTACGAAATGTAATCATTAGTGTAAAAAATAGTGATGTGACTCAAGATGTAATAGTTGATAATAAGGGAAACGTAGTAAGTAAATAAAACTTTGAGGGGTTTCATAAATAAAACTAATAAAATTTTTCATTAATTATGACAGTGGTTACATTAACATCAAACCATTCTCTCATTTTTTGAGACATTACATCTAACTAACTACTGTTCCCATTAGTTAATATAATACATAGAATTCCTCCTCTAATAGTGAGATCTGGTTGGAATTTAACAAATACATAAAAGTCTCTTTGGCAACCTACTAAATTCTTCATTAATTCGGTAGGGACTGTCGAGTATTTGATGTCCTCTATGACGTTGTGGACGGCGTCTTGATCGTAGTCCTTGAAGCTTATTCTTCCGGCAGAATAAGTAATTGTGTCGTCTGAGGCTTCTGGCCCAGGCGATTTTGCCTGTTCTTAAGGGTCCTTCGAGGTAGAGGGAGATTGGGCGGATGGGCCTTTGTTCTGGTTCATATTATCAGAGGAGGAGGAGAGTTCTTCATCAATATATAAAATTTTGATATTATTTTTGTGTATCCCTAATCTAATCTAGTCGTCTTCCTTCAAACGGAGAGACAACAATTTTGACATAACTCGTATTGAACAAAATTTTGACTTACAAAAAAAATATTATTTTCTGCCCATTTTTTTTACTTCTTCAGTTATTCATGAACGCAAAGGTCGTCTGAGTTTGTCCGAGATTGATGTATGCAAAGGTGGTGATGATACTAGTGATGTTGATCCTAGTCCTTCGATTTTGGAAGTTGGTCTTAGCAAAGAGGAAGTTGATCATAGAGGATCAATCGTTATGGACCCCGCTGAATTTTCTAATGTTTTATGAAATGTAATCATTAGTGTAAAAAATAGTGATGTGACTCAAGATGTAATAGTTGATGATAAGGGACACTACTAAAAATCAGACTTTTTGCGACGATCTCAAACGTCGCAAAGGTCCATATATTGTCGCAAAAGACTTTTTGCGATGGAGTAGCGACGGAAAATGGAGGGTAGCGGAAAGGGGCGTGACAAAAAGTATTTGCGACGGTTACAAACCGTCGCTTTCTTGTAGCGACGGCTAATCAATGATTTTTGCGATAGTTTCACCTAACACAAAAAAAGAGGAAAAAACTTCACTTTTAGTGACGATGTTGGTTGCCGTCGCCAAAACTTTTTTAGCGATGGTATTTGACGTCGCAAAAAGTATTATTAGCGACGGTCTAAAACGTCGCAAAAAAGTATAATTAAATTAATACCATATTTGCGACAGTTTAAACCGTCGCTAAATATTTGAACTAATATGTATATACTACAGGTTAACCCGTCGCTAATAAAATGTGAGGAAATAATGTTTACATTAGCGACGGTTATTATTGTCGCAATAAAATTGTTTTCATAAAATCAATATATATTTTATTAATTTATTAATTTATGCCCTGTACAAATTATTAATATTTTCTAAAATAAAATACATTCATATCCACATTCACATTCACAAAACCATACATATATATATATATATATACAATGTAATAATTGTAAACCAAATATTCTTTACCAAAATACATAAAACATCTTCCAACAATACTAATAATTTTTGATATTCAAGAACTTAAATTTTTGTATCTAAAACAAAACAAAAGTATCGGCAATACAAATAAAAAAACTTATATATCATAGTTTGTTTTAATATCAACAGTAAACTCCAATATCGATATGCAAAAATATCATCACGTACTCAAAAGAGGTTGCATCTGCACACACAAAAAAAATCATTTACAATATGATTAATTTCAAACTTATAGAAAATGTAAAACATTCGATATTTATTTCAAAAAATAAATAAATACAAAAAAGATTGTAAGTTGCCATATCGACATGCGAAAATATCATCACGTACTCAAAAGGGTTGCATCTGCAGCAAAAAAAAAAAAAAAAACATTTACAATATAATTAATTTCAAGCTTACAAAAAGGGTAAAACATTGGATATTTATTTCAATAAATAAATAAATACATAAATAAGATTGTAAGCTCCAATATCGATATGCAAAAATATTATCACGTACTCAAAAGGGTTGCATCTGAAAAAAGAAAATAAAAAAAATAATCATTTACAATATAATTAATTATATCAGAGAAGAGAGATGTGAATAATTTAGAGATTGACTTGCCTACCAATTTCCTTCACCAGTTTAGAAGCCTTCTTGATTGAGAAATGGATAGAGTCCAACTCATTAACAATTCCACTCATTTGTTCAGTCTAAACATAAAAGAAGTATGATGCTTCAGTTCTCACACCTAAATTTTAGAAGCTGTCAACTTGGTTTCTCAAATTAGTCTAACAATGTACTTGCGCCTTCATAGTCAGCCGCAAAGATTTGCCCAACATTAATTGTGTCATGGACAACCTATTACAAAAACAAAGAACCTGAAAAAATAAGCATTTGAAGATTATAAGTAATTTCGCCACCGCCTTCTCCCCCTCTCTCTCTTGGTGGGGCACATTTGGGAGAGTCACTAATTTACATATGTTAAACAAAATGTGCATATTTTGGTGGTGTTGCTTCACATTGGTAGCACCACAAAAAGCTTTATCAGGATTCAAGGTTCAAGTTATTGGATAAAAAAACCATCATCATTTATTTATTTCTTTTTAATTCCACACCAAATTGCTTCCAAGACCCAAAACCAAATGAGATGACAATATGTGCCAAACAAATTTAAAAACTGGAGGTCTATTAGCAGGTATATGACGTGGCATAGAAAAATAAAAAATGTAAACTAGAACAATTGTTATCCATGAGCACCTCTAACCACAGACAAGTTCATCGCACAAGTTGAGAAAATTTTAGTCTTCAGATAGGTCAGTTACAATTATTTGCAACATAACTTTCTTTTTGTCATTTTTAATTGCAACTTAGAATACCAAGACAAAGCTAACAAATGCATACTTTTAGATATGTGCTAGCTTTCTGGGCATTGCCAAATGTAGCTGTTTTAACAGTATGTAGCAAAAGTGAACTAACTCTAGTTAACTTGCCAACCTATCATCAAAAGTAAAAAAAGGAAAAGGCTAATTATATCAGTAATAACGAAAGGAGGGGGCTAATCCAAAGCCTTCTCTCATGTGTCACTGTGAGACACATGGGTGAAGGATGGGGCTACCAATGCAATTTTTTGACAGTAGAATAACAGTCTCCCTAAGTAAATAAAAAAGATAAAACTAAATGTCCAATAATTCCTATACCACTCTAAGATAGATAACTGAAACTCACCGAAGTTAGCCAAAATTGATACAAGCAAACCAGCAAAAGATCAAATGATTGTTTTTGAAGGAAAGCACCAAGCTGTAGTAGTAGTAACAACAACAGGTGCCATTAGTGATACGAGAGGGGTTTCAGAAAACCCATCCCAAGCCCGGAGAGGGGGAAGAGGGTTGTGGAAAGCAAAAAGCCAACATAAAACTTAAAATCAAATTATGTTAGTAGTGACACAGATTGAAGATAAAGTGGGGGAATGCCATTTGAGATGGCTTTGCCCTTGTGCATTGTAGGTTAACTAATGCATAGGCATGAAAGAGTGACTCGAATCACATTGAGGGGGCCAAAACAATTACATGTGGGTCAGGCCATGTTTGGACTTTTAAGTCTTTAATCAATATATAGCTTTACATAGAGTTAGCTGGAGAAGATGGACATATGTAGCAACCAAAGGCAATTGGTGCAAGGCTTGTTGAGTTGATTGGAGCAGAATAGATATACTAACCTTTTTTAACCTCTCAATGGCTTGATGGCCTCATCCATCATCCGATTTCCATTATCTATTAACACTTGATTCATATAGTCATTTGGTTACTTTTCAGATCGTAAATCTTACAAAATGTATACACATCAAGAAATGAAATTTACACCTAACATTCTGCATGTCCGATAAAACAACAATGTAGGCTTACACTTCCATAACATTCAAGAATTAAAACCATGCAAGAATTTTTAACCATGAAGTAGGTTTTACAAGTTCATAATAATGACGCTTAGGCCACTCAAGATGATCCATACAATGTGCCATTCCTAGTTCTAGGTGAACTAATCATAGACCTATCCTTTAGCATTATTTGCAGAGTGCCCCTTAGTCGCAATTGTACTCAAACCCTTGTTCTCACTCTTGGTGCCTAAGCTTTTACCACTTTACTAATTTTTAGAGGGTTTTGTTGACAAGTGGCACTAGTTAGAATGTGTTAAATGAAGCCAACTACTTCCACTAGTATAGAAATCAAAAAAAAAGTAATGAATGTTTGCTTGGCACCTAATTTAATTCTTTCGTAATAAGACCAAAATATTCTCTTTCTTTTTAGTCAAAAAAATATCTATGTATTTTTTGGTCCATTTTTCGACTATACAATTTTAAAAATTAGAAAAATTTAGTCAAAACTTTTACAAGTGAAGGAAGAATCAATCAACTCATGGGAGATTCTAAGGGCATGTCTCATATTGATTCTCGAGTTGGAGGTAAGCTATAGGATTATGACCAAATTTTGGAGCAACTAGCAAAAATTGCACTCACCCAGACTATGATCATACAGTCAATTTGCTTGGCCATTATAGCAAGTTCTACAAGTCTCATTTAGTAGCAGCATACAGGTTGCCAACATTTGTAAAGTTTTCTCCTTAAAAATAAGCCTTATCTTTGGAAGGGAAAGGAGACTCATATGTTTATATTAGGTGAGGTTCAACTGTCCAATGCGGAAAGAAAAATAGCATGCAGCTGATATGTTCCTAAATGGGAACTCAGAAAAATACAGAACTTAAGTGCAGTTTGAAGTTGCAATTAAGAAAATCCACTACGTTGAATTAAAAGCTATGGCCTTGATATGTCATATGTGATATCAATTATTAGTTGAAGTGTTAGTTCACCCAAAGAAATCAGAGTACTGACCTCTACAAGGGCCACATTCTACATATTCCTGGTGAAAGCTAGAATATGAACCAAAACCTGATTGGCTTGTTTTGGCTCTGTTCATCAATGCTTCTGTTTTGCTCCCAGATCAAAGTTTGACTTCAAAAAAAAAAAAAAAACAAGGCTGTTTGGCTATGGATTGCAGGGTCAGTTTACTCAAGGTCCCAAACCAATAACTGAATATACATACACAGACACACATATATCTTACTCAAGTGAAGAAGGTACAATCTATATAGAAGTAAGAGCTTCTTTAAAATAAGTGGAACAGAATCCAACCAAGGACAACAAAAGACTTGAAGAGGACAACAACATGTTGTCTTGCGTCATTCATGAGAAATAGCCTTTATTCCGCAATTGAATAGGCTTGGATAGGCACTATGCAAGTCTTCTACAATTGGCAACTAAGCTGTGTCTAGCTTTAGTAACTATTCGGTTAGTTTTTCCTCCTCAAACAATTGTAAAAGGATAGAATAGGGTCTTTTATTAAAGCTGTTATAGCTGCATGGATAGAAAGAGATAGAAGGGATAAGAGAATAGTCGATAGCATTAAAGAACACATTTATTGTGCTATAGAATTGTACTCAAGACAAAAGGCTTTATTATTTGCTATGGTATGCAATTATTCAATACAGAATGTGTTGGAAATTGCATGTTTGGGATAGCTATGGAATGCGTGAACGTTGACGGAGTTGGAGAAGTATCATTATCAAAACACTAACTGCTATTATAACGTTTGCAAATTTGAATTGTTTTCAAATCTAGTACTTGGGTAATAACATTGCATCGTTGCTAGTGGAACATATCTCAACCAGGTTGACACACTAAACCTTGGCAAGACACCAACAGAAAACAATAAAAAGAAAATAGCACCAAAGATTAACAGAACAAAACAACAACCAAAGACTTAATCGCCAGTCGCTTTTATGATTCAAATTGCCTATCCTCACTTGATACACATTGGCACGAATATCATTAATTGAGTAATCTTTCAACTTAAAATTGTTCTTGACCCATATGTCATCATCGGTTCCCTCATGTATGTAATTCATTGCAATTAATCGGTTTTGCAAGAAATTGTCAATAAAATACTGATAAGAAAGAAACTATTAAATGAACCCAACAAACAAGAAAAAAGAGAATTATTTTAGCAAATTTCTCATGACGCACTGCAATTACAAATATAAATTTGTGAATATAAGCAAAGTTATTCATAATTTGAGATGCATTGAAAAGAGAAAAACTACTTAATTTTTCATTAAAAATCAGAAGTTTCAAGAAACTAAAAGATCTATATTGTGAGCTTACGTGGCAGCTTGGCTCATGGAATTTGGGAGCTAATGTGGCTTTAGGTTTTACTAAAAGATTTATATTGTGATTAGGTGTAAATCTACCCTCTGCTGCAGAATGTCTTCATTCGCAAAGTCAAGATCTTGAAAGCTCCCAAGTTTGATCTTGGCAAGTTGATGGAGGTCCATGGTGACTACTCTACGGAGGATGTTGGAGTGAAAATGGAAAGGCTCACGAGGAGCCTGTTGAGGCAAGAGAGTCGAGGTAATTGGAACTTAAATGAAGCTTTATAGGTTTCTTTTATTTCTCGAATGTTGTTTGTGGTTTTTCTCAATAAGGTTCCATTAACATCGCTCATAATATAGTTCAACATGATAGAACCAAAATGTTGAAGTTGATAGACAGTTTATTAAGAAAAAGTTGAGCAAGGTTTTGATTTGTATATCAGTTAGAAGATGTATTCGCTAAAAGGCTTGGTAGTAAGAATTTTCACCCCATTATTTGCAAGTTGGGCATGATAAGTATTACGTGTTATGTAAACTTGGAAGTGTATTTGTAGTTACCAATTTAATATTAATACAAGAGGATGATGGAGAGAATCCTAATTCAATCTCTCTTTTCCCATTCCAGCATACAATTTCTCTTTTCTTCTCTATTCTTCTTCTTATTGTTAAACTAGCGTATGCCCGTGCCTGAAGGCACGGTGTAATTCACAACCCATATCTAGATTAATCAGTGTGTGAAACTCTGTTAACCTCTACTACCCCTGCAAAGTTTCCAAATCCAAAAACTGAATCTCTAGTTTTCAGAAAATGTAAGGTTATTTCATCTAGTTTTCAAATACAGTGGAAAGAAACAAATAAATAGAAATTCATAAGACATGAATTTTAGTTCAGCTATCAGTGTCATGTGCAAATTCAAACTTCTAGGAACACTCTGTTCTCTCAACAGCCATAAAAATTAAATCATAAATAGATTGTCAATGAAAAACTCAAAATCAGGAATAAGTAAGAACAACTTACTTAGTCATAAATAATAAACACGTATTTTCTAACAAAGCAAAAACAAAAAGAGTTGATGTCCTCCCATACACTGCCGGTACGGCCATTTTCGTCCTGTACCTTTCCCTCACAGAATTTAATTTTGTGATCAAACCCAATGAAAATATAGATTTAAATAACAATTGTTTTCACTATCATTTCAAAAAAAGTAGAAAAATCAACTTCAAAAAATCACTACACAATTTATTTATTTTTTTTTACAATTTAAAACAGAGAACACTAAACACTATTAATGAAGAGAATAAACACTGATATACACTTACAATGATGTACACTTACAATGAGAAAATAAAAATCTAACAACAAACAAATAAATCAAATCCAAACACATAAGATTGCAGTATAAATTAATTTCAAACCAAAATAAAAAAAACGGATTGGCAGATTAGAGGAACAAAATACAATTGTTCTTACCAAAGATACAAAATAAACAAAATAAGAGAAATCTATATACATTATTGAGTGAAATAAACAAAATACAATTGTTCTTACCAGTATACAAAATATACAAAATAAACATTAAACAAAATAAACATTACAGTATACACTAAACACTATTTCGTTCTGTACACCAAGTCTTGAACATCCAGAATAAGAGAAATTGATTTGAGAGAAATAAGAGAAATATAATTTAAGAAAAATAGAAGAAACGGATCTTGAACATCCAGATCAGAGAAACAAAATACAATATCTGATTACATGAAAAATAGAAGAGAAATAGTTGGATCTATGAAATTTTTGGAGTTAGTATTGGGTTTTCTTCCTAAAAGACTCATATGAAGGAATATATTAGACAACTACAAACTCTACCTACCAAAATTGAAGTAATCAAGCCCCAAATTCATCTAATAAAAAGTAACCCCACAAACACATACAGATCAAACCATCAAACCCAAGCATATATAAAAGAGGGGAAAAACAAATCAGACAACAAAAAAATAAAAAATAAAAACCCAGAAAGAAATTTCAAAGAAAATCCTAGATCTATGCATATATAGGAAGAAAAAACACAGAAGGTTACTTTTTGCAAATCTTGGTAGTCCTGCAAGAGAGTCTGATGCTTGATCCTGGCCTTAGAATCCCCAAATCCACCATAAGATGATGGATCCAAAGCAACCCCTTTCATCTTCTTATTAGAAGAAGACATCAATCAGATCACAAAGAACCCCCCCCCCAAAAAAAAAATACAATGAAAGAAAATAGAGAGATAGAGAGAAAATATGAAATAATATAGAGAGGGAGAGAAAGAGACAGATATGGTGAGAGAAGAAAGAAGAGAAATAGGAGATAGAAGAGAAACAAATTGATCTTGAACATCCAAGAATAGAAAATTGATTTGATCATTGGAGATAGAAAATTTCTCTTATTCTTGGATAATATATAATATACACCAAATTGATTTGATCATAGGAGATAGCTTCCAAGCTTCCAAGCGTTCAATCAGGTTTGCGATTTAATAATCAACCAACAACAGCATTGTTATAGACAATGAATTTAAACCATGAAACTAATAGTGGCCTTTGTTTCGATCCCCAATGAATTTCAATGAAACTAAACTAATAGTGGCCTTTTTTTTTTGCAATTTACGCAAGTGAATTACTAAACACAATGGGTAACATCAATAATCTAAACATTTGAAGGACAGAAGAAGTATGCAATGTGGCCTGTATAGCCTTTATTTATCTTCATAATCTGTGTGTTCGAGTTCAGATATCCTGCAGCTGCAATGATTTATTGACTCTGGATTAAGAACCTTTTTTTATTAGTATACTTTGGTCTTGGAACCTTAATTAGAATAAAAGAAATTAACGCCACCATTATGCCATTGGAAGCCATAGAATGTCTAAAAATTCAAGATTGCAGAGCTATTTTCCCAAATTATAAGACACCTCACAACAATGTTAGAAGACATACCTCATATGTCAAGACACCGCTGGATGAACCGGGCTGGCGAATAGTAACATTAGAAACAGTGCCATTGGCAGAGAGGACGCAAATTCCTCGAGGACCCTTTTGAGAAAATGAAAGAATCTTTGCTGCAACATCCTGAAAAAAAAAAGTAACAAACTAACATCAAATTTTCATAATGTACCCACAAACACATTACACACCTCAGATCTGCACAGAGATCTTCCTTCCACCCACTTTAATTAAGTCGAAACAAACCACAGAGATCTTCCTTGAAATAAATGGATTTATTTTTTTTCCACAATTTACATTACTTATTTATTCATATGTATAAAAAATTATTATTTCATATTTTCTCAATCATATATTATTTTAAATTTTAAATTTTTATTTTCGAGTCATTAAACTTCTAATTGATTCAAATTTAAAAAATACAGGTTAATATATCTTACATAATTACAAAAATTAAAAAATAAATAAATATAGAAGTAAAAAAATCAAAATAGCACAACCACCCAAAGATAAGAATTCAGAAGATAAGGCGTTAGTGAAACATTCATTTAACTCATTGAATTAGTTCATCAGCTAGATATATAAAGTAGATTGTGAATCTAACCCATCAAACCAAAATTCAGAAAAAGAAAAGACCACGAAGAGCATTTCTAACCAAATGTTGTACTGGGTTTCTTACATTTATCTTGGGAGCTGAATTTATAATCATCTGTGGAAGGTTACCCTGTAACCCAATATTATAAACAGGGGTACCATCAGGATAGTACAGCCCATAGTTCCTCTATGATGCCGGACCAGGCTTTAAATCGCTAGCCCACTAAATTACATTCCTAAAGGGACATTCAATGGGGATAGAGAAAAATGAAGAGAATATGGGTTAGTTACAAATGAATAAATAGAATATGGGTTAGCTTCTTAACCCAAGATTTTCTCTATGAAGAGAAATAAAACTAATAAATAGGTTAGTTACAATTCACTTAGGCACTAATACAGAATATGGGTTCCAAGGAATTGAATGTCTAAATATACACACATGTACATGTCAATAAAACAGGGGAATGAAACAAACACAACCCACAAATCAAAAGGGTTTTGTGGGTTAGTTTCAAATGAGATTCATTGTTGAACAAAATGTATATAAAAACTATGAAACCCGTGTTTTCAAGAAGGGAATGTGTAGATACAACTATATATATGTAAAAAATTGAAAGAGAAATGAGAGACCGACGCCAAGGGGGAGGACTGTAACTTGCACAGGGAGAGAGGAGCACCCAAAACACCGAGCAACAGCCTCAGACGTATCGCTTGTAAGCATTCGAACCCACCGATGGAGTCCTTGAAAGTCGCCTTCATTTGAATCTCGATTTCGCCTCCATCTCGATACGGACCTCCATGACGCCTTAAGCTTCCAAATCTCCGATCAACGGCTCCGGATTGGCCACGTGGTGGTCGCGGCGCCGCGATGGCTCGGTGGTCAATGGGCTCCGATGCAGGTAGAGAGAGAGAGTTCAGAAATTGAAATGAGACAGAGAGAGGAGATGAGTACGTGTGAATCTGTGATAGAGAGGGGAGAGAGACATTTTGGACCGTTAGGACATAGAGACATCTCAACCATTGAAAGTTGAGATGAGACAATTTAAACCATTGGATCACATACATTTTAAGATATTTTCAGCCCTTGGATTGAAGCAATCTAAAGGTTTAAATTTTGACACATATATATTTTGAGTATTGAATTCAAACTAACCCTTCCATTGTTATATAGATTTAACTAAATTTTACAATAATTCAAGGAACCACAAATTTTGTAATTAAATACTTACTATGTTCTGTTTCCTCTAGAAAATTTAACACTAACTCAATGAAAAAGATTATTGATTGTCATCTTCCCCCAAGTTCTCAATTTTGATAAAGACATAAAATTCCTATTTTAAAAGCATAAAATATTTCTTCATTGCATCATCTCAATTCACTGGGCCAAAACTATTTGGCTAAATTCTAATAACCTCCCGCAAAATCACATTTCAAATGAAATTTTCATGTAAGACAAACGGCAAGGAGTTAACATTCAGATTGCACAAAAAATATGCAACAATACTGGCCTAACTAGAGAACTGGCATTGGAACACCAATTCTATTAGTATTGAATGATTCAGCGTTGGAGTTTCAGGTAGAATATTCGCCGAATTTCCCCCACTCCAAGAGGGGCATGTTTTTATTTTATTATTTTCTGTTATTAAGTTGTCAATTTATTTTAATAGTGTTTGTTACATGTTTCAGAGTTTTAATTTTTGTTAAGTATTAAAATGCTTATATTACAGAAAAATATGTAAAGCTTTAGCTACCATGAGGCTTTGTCTAATTAAAATGTATACTTGCAGAGATTAGGGTAGGCGCTTTATGAGGTTATATCCACATTACACTTCATGAGAAAATCCAACAGATCCAAAATGACCACTTGTTTCCCGTTTTCAATTGAGATCAAAACCTAATTTTTTTAAAACTGGTGTTTAAGGTTAAATCCAATGAAAAGGGTTTGATTCCAATGAAGGCGAAAGAAGAGAAAAAGAGGAGAGAACAGCAGAGGAAAGCAGAGGAGAGTAGAGGAGAGATATACCTGGATGCTGGAGGGAGAACCCGTGGGAAGTCGCTGGCCACAAGCATGCATACAACAGGAGCCTAACGCGAGAGCGAGAGCAAGAGAGAGAGATTGCGAGGGTCTGTGCGAGCGAGTGTGAGAGGAAAGAAAAGGAGATGAGAGGAGGGTTAGCTCTTCCCATGCTGGTGGTGTTGGGGTTGTGACGACTGGGAGCTCTTGTTAGACAAAGGCGACTGGAGAAGATAGACGGTTTTTTTTCCCTTTTTATGGTTGATCTGAGAAGAGGATATTAAAAGGGTATGGACGATAGGGCAAAGAGGAAGGTACGGGAAGCAAAAATAAAAGTTTTTACGACGGAAGAATAAATGGCATCGCAAAACAAAATAAACAATCGAAAAAAAAAAACGATGGGTGAGAAACCCTCGCGTAAAATACTATTTTTTGCTACGGTCTTGAAGTTTCCGTCGCAAAAAAAATTTATTTCACGACGGCATCATTTACTGTTGCAAAAACAAAGCTTTTGCGACGATTTTCAAACCGTCGCAAAAATTTCCGTGGCCAATACTCCCTTTTCTAGTAGTGGGAAATGTGGTAAGTAAATAAAACTTTGAGGGTTTCATAAATAAAACTAATAAATTTTTTCATTAATCATGACTGTAGTTACATTAACATCAAACCATTCTCTCATTTTTGGGGACATTGCATCTAACCAACTACTGTCTCCATTAGTTAATATAATACATGGAATTCTTGTCACGACCCAAACCCGGCCCTATGGGTTTAGCACCGTAACTGGCCAGTAATCCGAGATTACCGAAGGCCTACAGAACAGTAATACAATTAAACAGAGTACAGGGCCTGGCGGAAGCCAATACAGTAAATAACTAGTGTCCATTGAGCTGTGAAAATCTGTATGCCAAAAACATTTTTATGCATTCATACATTTCAGAACGGTACAGTCTATACAATCATTTACAACCATTCAGTACGGGAACCTAATCCCTCGATAACCGTACAGTAAAACAGGTAAACAGTAAACAGTCTGAACAAAACAGTAGGAGACAAGTGGGGGAACAAAAACACCCCAAGCCATGGCATGGCGTCTCGGAACCTCACAGTGAGGCACATTGGCTGGCTTGACAAAACTGGGGACTAACCCACGCTCCTAGCTCCGGTCTGGCTGCTGAGAACCTACATATATATATAAACAGTGAGCTAAAGCCCAGTAAATAACATAAAGCGTAAAGAGGTTATGAATGAATGTCCTTACATTAACGAAATCAATTCATTATACAGTATTTCAATCTTTCAGTATTTCAGTCAATCAGTATTTCAGTCAAACAGTATTTCAATCAAACAGTCATATGTGGTACATCCATTAGCCTATAAACAGTAGGTCCAAAAGGACCGGGCCTTAACAGACCCAACAATAATGATGGCCATCAATCGATAAACAATATGGTTCCACGAGGAAACCGACAGAGCTCTGTAACAGTCAATAACAGTGGGTGCTAAGGATGCCATAATACAGTTCGAAACACAGGACATACATTCATTCAATAAACAATATCAGTTCAATAAACAGTTCAGTTCAGTATTCGAAATATAACCATTTTGAACATATCTTTACACAATCTGTTACTCACAGTGATTGGGCTATCAGTAGCTAGAGCGCGTCCCCGTGAGCCAACCCTAAACAGTGAGCAAATAGAACACACACTAAGTTTACAGTTGGAAAGGATGATAATTAAATCCCTAAATTCCCTCGGTGTGGTTCTATGTCTATATCCTCATTAAGATGCCTTAAACTAGGCCTAAGAATGCCTAGGATGGGATGAGGATGCAAAAATACAGTTGGAAGGCATTTTTCAAAAGTTGCTGAAAACAGGGGTCTCGCTCGAGCGAGCCTTCCTTCGCTCGAGCGAGGTTGCAAAATCAAAGGCTTCGCTCGAGCGAACCATCCTTCGCTCGAGCGGTCTGATGAAACAGTAAAAGTACTGGTTGTTGGTTTTTCTCGCGCGATGCTCGCTCGATTCTCGCTCGAGCGAGCTTCCAAAATCAAAGGGTTCGCTCGAGCGAGCCTTTCTTCGCTCGAGCGGTCTGATGAAACAGTAAAAATACTGGATGCTCGATTTTTACGCTCGAGCCACCAATCCTTCGCTCGAGCGTGGCTCAGAGAAAACGTTGGTCGCTCGAGCGAAGAAGCCAAATCTGGAATTTCCAGATTTGCCTTCCAAGCTCAAACCAAGCATTCTTCAAGCAAAGACTCAACCTCTTGGGCCCAAATTCTGGGAAAACATTTCAAACTCATAGTACAACAAGTTTTAAAGCTCAATTTATGAATTCAAGCCCCAAAGGTTGGTTAATTAAATCCAACATTCAAACCCATTTTCAAGAACACTTTCCAAACATGCAATGCATGGGTTTTAAACCAAAACCAAGCTTCAAATCTTGCTCTAAGGAGCTCAATAATTGGAAAACAAGATGGAAACATGGACTATAGCTTAAACATGAGCATGCATGTATAATTCTTCAAGGATTTAACTTCAAAAGTCCACAAATTCAACATGCATGCATGAATTCTAGCATGAATCAACCTATATGGACTCAAACATGGTTTAATTCTACAATTGAGCAAGAATCATGCAAAATGAAGCTCCAAGATGACAAGAAGACAATGGATTCCTTACCTAGAGTGTTGATTTCAAGTCTAGCAAACTTAATTTAGCCAAGTTACACTTTAATTCCAAGCACTCCAAGCTAATTCACCAATATGAGCTCAAATCTCCCTTACTTCTCACTCTCTCTCCTTTCTCACTTGTCTAGTCGGTTAGAACATGAAGAAGAGCTGATCAAAAGCTTTGTTAAGTGATAAGGCTCTAATGATAGTACTAAACAATAGGTCCATTAAGTGGTTTAAACGGTAAATAAGTCCAAGTTCTCAATTAACTCACTTTATTCTAATTTAATCGTTCCTAACCAATTTTCAAATAAATATACCATCCAATCAGAAATATTCTACTGATTCTAAAACATCAAACGGTTTCGAAATCGGCCGCCGATAAGGCCTTCAATTAACAGTTTAAACATACGAATTCAAACAGATAGTCATTCAAGCAAACAGATACAATATGCAATATAACGCATAAAACTCATTCAATTACGCCTCGATTTCAATCATTCAAGATTTCCTTAATTCGATTATCACATTATCGTGTCGGTTTAGCAAGAATCAAGATATAATTCGGGGTTATTTAAGAACGGCAGACGAGGGTTGTTACAATTCCTCCTCTAATAGTGAGATCTGGTTGGAATTTAACAAATGCATGGAAGTCTCTCTAGCAACCTACTAAATTCTTCATTAATTCGTTAGGGACTGTCGAATATTTGATGTCATCTATGACGTTGTAGACGGCGTCTTGATCGTAGTACTTGAAGCTTATTCTTGTGGTTTATCATAAAGGGAGAGTTGTCCCTCTATCGTAAGGGTACATTGGTCCCTCACTGCCTAATTGCTTTCGACTAAACATGTAATTAATGAAAAATTATTCAGAAAATAAATTAAAAAATTAAGATTTAAATTGATAAAATAAAAAAATTATTTTGTTACAAAACTCAAACTCTTATTTTTTATATTTTTATTTTTTGTAATTTCCCTTTTTGATTATTATTAATTTTCTTTTAAGGTAAATTATGTAGACCGTCCTTGAGATTTCAAAAAAAGCTTCACAAATTTTAATTACATTAAATTCTCTTACTAAACATTATTACATGCATGAATTTCGAGTAAGAAAAACATAACTCTCAAATAATAAAATGCAATTTTTTTTAAAAAAGTTAGAGATCCCAATTTAGACCCTCTAAATTCACTCACAATGATGTGACAAGGTAGTGAGACCCAATATAATTGAGTATATGACAAATTAAAGTAGACACCTATCCTGTCACATCATTGTAGGTGAAATTAAGAGAGTTCTTTTATGTTGTGTTTGGTTGAGGGATTTGAGAAAATATTTAGAAAAGTAAAGGAAAAAGATAGGTGAAATATGAATAAAATATACATACATTTCACATAGTTTTACATACATTTTTCCTTTTTCTTTCCAAATCATTTCCCAAATCCCTCAACCAAACATTGCGTTAGGGATTTCAAACATTTAAAAAAAAAAACAAGTCAACCATGCAAGAGTTTTCTAGATTTGTTCTCAATCTAAACTATTCATCACCTATTTTCGTTAAATAAAATCAATGGAAAAATGATATTCTAGCCATTAAACTCAATGTAGACTAAAATATCATTTTTTTCATTGGTTTTTACTTAACGGAAATAGAGAAATAGTTTAATTGAGAACAAATAAAAGTTTTAGGATTTAAATTGATAAAATTAAAAATTCAGTATTTATTTTGTTACAATGGTCAAACTCTTGGAGTTTTTTTTTTTAATAATTTTTCCTAAAAAATAATTACATACATGTGGGGGTGTAACTCTTTTGGTATAATAAAACACACCAAAAATTACACCCTAAAAGATTCTCACCTTTTAGTAAAATAATTGTCCCACTTCCAACTTAATGGCAATTTTTCTTAAAGTTGTGTTTAGTTAGGAGATTTGGGAAGGAATTTAAAAAGGGAAAGGGAAAAGATAGGTAAAATATGAATATAATATACTTATATTTTATCTAATTTCATACACCTTTTTCTTTTTTCTTTCTAAATAATTTCTCAAATCTCTCAACTAAACACAATGTAAAAATAACTAGCATTGAAGTCCATTTTGTCTTTTGTTGTCAATTTGCGATAACTAATCATAGCCTATACATCGACGTAGAGGATTCCTACCTGATTTTGCAGTTTATTATCCATAACAAATATTGAACCTTGATCTCTTGCTCTAATGAATCACACAATTGTAATAAAAATCCTGATAAAGTACACTTTACACTCCTGCACTTTGAATCAAATTTCACATTGACCCTTACATATAAAATCATGACAGTCAACCTCTTGCATTCAAATCTCACTTTGATCATGGTACATGAAATTGTGGTAGTTAACTCCTGTATTTTTGGTCAAATTTCACTTTAATCCCTACACAAGTAAATCCAATATCACTTTGACCCTTATACATAAAATCATGACAGTCAACCTCTTATATTTCTAATCAAATCTCACTTTGATCCTTACATATGAAATTGTGACAGTTAACTCCCTGTACTTTTGGTCAAATTTCACTTTAATCCCTACAAAAGTGTCAATGTCCCATTTCTGTTACTCAATTATTTAAATGTTTAACAGAATCTATGAAAAAAAAATTATCTACATTTTTCACCAATATACACTTTATTCTAAAATTTACATCAAAATATTTAGGCTAAAATAAAACGCAGATTGTGAACAATTAAGAAGATGAACTAGTGTTTTTACAATTTTTTACGGTAACATAGTCTTCTGTCTATTCATCTTTCTTTCTTTTTGATTTCTTTATCGCATTTTTATTTATTTATTTCAAAAGCTCTACTTTCTTACATTTTCGTTCTAATTTTTACCATACAAACATATATATATATATATATTATATAACTCTTATGTACTTATCACATAGAACAAAGTGTGTTGGTGGAAAATATGGCTGATTTTTCTCTTTTACCTCATTTCGTAGTCACATTTTTGTCACATGACTAAATTTCGTTAAATATTTAAAAATGAAGTAACAGAGGAGGGACATTGACACTTGTATAGTGTAACGTCCCAACCCTTCACATGTCATCGATATTGTCCACTTTGGGCTATACCCACACGGATTTGTTCTTCCCAGTGAATCACCCATCCCAAAACTACTCCAGTCTAAGCACGCTTGACTGGGGAGTTCTGTTAGGGATTTCACAACTCGGGGAAATGCCTCGATGTTATATAAAGGTCTAGGTTTTTACTTTTATAGCCTAGAACATTCCATTCTCGATGACACCTTGACTCACAAGTCCGCCCACATGCACCGAGAGACGCCAGGGGCCCACACTCGGTACTCCGGAGAGTCGGCTCTGATACCATTTGTAATGCCCCAACTCTTCACATATCATCGATATTGTTCGCTTTGAGCTACGGCTGCACGAATTTGTTCTTTCCAGTAGGTCACCTATCATAGAACTACTCCAACCTAAATACGTTTAACTGGGGAGTTTTATTAGAGATTTCACCACCAGGGAAAAGGCCTCAATGCTATATAAGGGTCTAAGTTTTTACTTTTATAGCCCAAGAACTCCTTCTCTACACTAGAGAAAAGGTCCTGGTGTTCTACATCGGGAGTAAATGGGAAGTTCCTAGGCTATAAAGGTAAAAACATAGACCCTTATATAGCATCAAGGCCTTTTCTCGGGTGGTGAAATTCATAACAGAACTCCCCAGTTAAGCGTGCTTAGGCTGAAGTAGTTCTGGGATTTGTGACCCACTAGGAAAAACAAATCCGTGCAAGAGTGGCCCAAAGCGGACAATATTGATGACATATGAAGGGTTGGGATGATACAAATGATATCAGAGCCGGCTCTCCAGACTACTGAGTGTGGGCCCCTGGCGTCTCTCGGTGCATGTGGGCGGTTAAAGGGGGTGGATTGTAAGATTCCGGTGTCTTACATCGGGAATGGAACAGGAGTTCCTTGGCTATAAAAGTAAAAACTTAGGTGGTGAAATCCCTAACAGAACTCTCCAGTTAAGCGTGCTTAGGCTGAAGTAGTTCTGCAATGGGTGACCCACTGAGAAGAACAAATCCGTGCAGACGTGGTCCAAAGCGGACAATATCAATGACATTTGAAGGGTTGGGGCATTACAAATGGTATCAGAGCCGACTCTACAAAGTACCGAGTGTGGGCCACTGACATCTCTCGGTGCATATGGCGCGGGCCTGTGAGCTGGTAGGCTACTGCATGGGGACGTGCAGCCTTAAGGGGAATGGATTGTAAGGTCCCGGTGTCCCACATCGAGAATGGAAAGGGAGTTCCTGGGCTATAAAAGTAAAAACTTAGACTCTTATATAGCATCGAAGCCTTTTCTCGGGTGCTGAAATCCCTAGCAGAACTCTCTAGTTAAGCGTGTTTAGGCTAAAGTAGTTCTGGGATGGGTGACCCATTGGGAAGAACAAATCCATGCGGCCATGGCTCAAAACGGACAATATCAATGACATGTAAAGGGTTAGGGCATTACATGTAGGGACCAAAGTGGGATCTCAGTAAAAGTGTAGGGGGTTAACTGTCACGATTTTATGTGTAGAGACCAAAGTGGGATTTGACTAAAAGTGTAAGGCATTAACTATCATGATTTCATATGTAAAGAGCCAAAATAAAATTTTGTGCGAAATGCAGGGGTGAAAAGTGTAATTTACCCTAAAGATCAAATAACATACTATAATTATAGAGAAATTTTCAAAGAGAAAAATCATAAACAAACACAAGTAAAGTAAAACAGGCCCCTAGTAAAAAGATTAGAACTTTGAGCATTGCTAATAAATCACAATCATAATAAAGATTAAATATCACAAACTATTATTACAGAGAAATTCTCAAAACGAGAGAAAAATCTCAAGAAAATACAGTAGAATAAAGCACATACCACAATAAAAAGATTTGAACCCCATAGTTCATTTCATTAAAATGTGAATTGAGAAATTTACATTATCCACTTTGGTTGGTTCTGACTAACCAATTATTGGAGAGTAAAAAGAATCAAACCCTTGACCACTTTCTAAAATGAAGTTAATTAAAATGTGAACTGAGAAATTCACTTTATCTACGTGGGATGGTGCTAAGCAACCAATTATTCAAGCATAAGAATGATTGAGAGACAATGAAGAACACAAAATGACACAAAATGAGAGTAAGTAGAAAGACCAAACCCTTCAAACTTCACGCGTGATTTCATCAAGCCTATCTTTCGTCTCTGTTGATAGCTTATTATTCCAATCTCTCAAAGACCACGCTCTTGGGAAAACCAGACCATGGATCCACACCATCTCTGTTCACTTCCAAGTTCTTCAACCTCTCTATGCTACACCGTCGCACAATCTTCTACCATCGTCAATGCGTTGGCCAAAGGTCGCCCGAGGAAGGAAGCCAACTTCTTCACTTCTCCTATTGGGTCTCTCTTTAAGTCTCTATATTTCAAAAATAGTACCTGTTAGACGATATAAATAAGGACTTTTCTTAAGTGTGCAATTGCATACCATGTGCCACTTACACAAAAAGTGTAAGTGTAAGGTGTAAGTATAAGTATAAGGTGTAAGTGTAAGGTGTAAGGTGTAAGTGGGTTGCATATGGTGTGCAACCTCAAAAAATGTGTAAATGTAAGGTTTAATTTTTCACAAAAGGTGTAAGTGTAAGGTGTAAGTTGCACACTATAACCAAACCCTATAAATAATAAAGTTCTTCTCCAAGTCTTCATATTTCAAGAACATATATGGGTCGATGATATAAATAATAAAAAGGATAAATTGTTCTTTGCACATTTGTGTTTTGCTTCGAATTTTACTTTAATATATTTTTATATTAATTAAAAAGATTTAAAAAATTTTAAATTATGTGATATCATCCGTTAGTATAATAATTAGTATATTAATTATTGCATATGGTATTATTCTTATTTTTAAAATAAAAAATTAGTTTTGAATCTTAATACTTTATATGAATAAAATTTATTAATTGAAAGTTAAATACAAACAGATTTGCTAATAGTTGATGAAAATTTTTATTTCTGTGTGATCCTATTTAGAAGACTAAAACAAAAAAACAAAAAAAAATCTTTCAAAGTTCAAAAAAAAAAAATTTCTTTCAATGTTAAAAAAAAAAAAAAAAAAAGGGTTCATTCGTGACCTAAAATTAAATTCTTATTTGTGTTAATCAAATTTAAGAAAAATCATAAATTTCACTTATATCAAAATATATATTTTTTTCTAAAAAAAATAAAAATAATGGAAAATTTTATAATATAAAAATTATGACTTGATTATAACTCATGTTATATTATTTTGATTATTAATTGTAAAGGTCTTTGTTAATTTCTTATATTTTTAATTATGTGTAAAGTGGTGTATTGGATCTTTAATTATATTTCAAGTGGTGTTTGATTATGATCTATTATAATATTTTGGTATGACAATTTTTTAGTATTTTATTATACAAAAAAGTGTTTATAACACTCCGAATAATACCTTTTACGCAAATTATATGATAATTTATTTTTGAATACTTTAAGTTAAATTAGTTATTTTATAATATAAAATAGTTAAATTCATATTTTGAAAAGAATATTTAATTTTATAATTATATATGTTAAAATATAATTTAATTAGGAGTCATTGTTTTATAAAAAAAATAATAATGTAATCATAACGTTATTTGGGTTATAGTAGAATTCGGAGAAAATGTGCTATGGTGCTGCTGATGATGAAAGCAAAGCAATAGAAAATAAAACAAAAGAAAAGAGAGAAAGAAACAAGGAAACGGAAAGGAATGCAAATAAAGCAGAATAAATAATATAATGATGAATCATCTTGAATTGAGAAAAAGGGACACACGGGGGAAACCAGCTGCTCAATGTTGTAAGCCATGTGGCTGCTAAATACTATCAGTAGTGAAGCTTTCAATCACCTATAAATAGGTGAATTTGAATGGAAGGATAGGAAGGGAAAAATATAACAAAGGAGGAGCTTAGGAGAGGGTGAGCTGGAAATCGAAATTAAGTTTGGGATCAATATTATATTTTGAGTTACTATAAATTGTTTTATATAAATTATGTTTTGTAATTTATATTAATTTTTAAAATATATTATTTGTTAAATGAAATTTATTTGATTAAAAAGACAAACTTATGAATATAATTATTTATTAAATGTGTTTTTTTGACAATTATTTTATAAATATCACCACAAAAGTCCCAAGCCTAGAGACTTAAATATCTGGTTCTCTGAAGATCATGATCACATGTTTGGAGGACTTAAATATCCACTGATTCTCTATTATGTTCTGTGTTGTTATTACCTTTGTGACCCTCTGAAGGTCCCGAGGTTGGGGATTTAAATATCTGGCCTTCTAAAGGTCACATGTTTGGGGACGTAAATATCCACTGACTCTCTGTTCTTTTCTATACAATGGTTATGATCATTTTGTTTATATGATTTTTGTTCGAACAAAACAATTCTCAATTTAACCTATAAATTATTCATGGTGGTTTTTATACCCTTATGCTCTTAGTATAATATTTCTCACTCTGTCATGCGTTTATAGTTGTTAACTACTTTTAAATGACGTGTTAGGACTAGTGCATAGGGTAAGCACAAAGCACTTTGTAGTCATAGTCCAGTTCTGCCAATGTAATCAAATAGAAGTTCCAATGTATATATTTTTTTTAAAAAAGAATAAAGATTTGGATACCATTTTATTTTACTCTACTGCATTATTAATTTGTTATGACTTCAAGTATTGTCTTGTTACGACGCTGAACCTCTGAGTATTGGGTTTGGGTTGTGATATGCTTAAGGTGGGTTAACTCAAATGTAGGATTTATGCTTATATAAGTAAGACTGTAAGAGTTATTCACATTAATTCATAAAAAATTACAAATTCAAATCATAATTTCAGTTTTCAAAAAGATTTTGATTAATTACGTGACACATCATAATAATCGTATTTTTTTATTATTCCAACCAAATTATTTTTGCATATCATTTCTAGCAGAGCACGTGAAAGTGTGTTATCCTGGGTAGACAACTTAAGAGAGAAGGTGAATTGAGTTATTAAAAATAATTTTACAATATTAAATATAATAATCAAAATATCTAAATTTAAATATAAAAAAAAGGAATAAAGCAATAAATATAAAAGTAAAAAGGGAGAAAAAATCAAATACAGCGATTTATAGTGGTTTGGCATGCCAGGCTTACGTCAACTTCTCAAAGATCCACCTCGAGAATTTTTTTCCACTATCAAACGAATCAATATACCACCAAAGCTTCAATAAACTTGTGAATTGTAACGAGTTGAATGAAATTGAATTTTGCCCTTATTATTATTGTTGTGGTGTCGTGAAACATTCTTTTTAAATTGATGAAAAATAAATTAAATTACTTATTGATTTCAACTTCGTAAGCCCCCCTTTGCAAAATTATTTTATTTATTTATTTATTTGTTATAGTAATTCTTGGGTCTTGAGTAATAAATGAGATATAAATTTAATTTTTTGGGATTTATTTGATTGGCTCATATTTAATCATTTTGGTTCATATTCAATTATGTGAATGGTGGGGACCACCTTAAGTAGTTGGAAATTTATTTAAATTATTATACTCCATTTATTTTGGAACTAATTGATTGAATCATGATTCGTTTGTAATCATGTATTATTATTATTATTATTATTATTATTCTAAGAGAGTTACAAATATTTATAGTGTGCACCATAAAAACGAAATATATTTTATGGTGTGAAAAAATTATATCATTTTGTTATTTATGTTACTAAATTTATAATGATATTGAAACCTATTTCAAATTGATATATATATATATATATAGAGAGTTAGATTTGTATTAAATTGAAAATAATAAAATAATAATAAATAAATAAGTAAAAAGACAAACCCCACGTGGGGTTGTCCACCATTTGCCATTCCTTTCTTTACAATTTCCAGAGAGCTGCTTTTCACTCTCTCCCACTTTCGATCCTCTCTTTTTTTCTCTCTCTCTCTCTCTCTCGGCTCAGTTCTCTCTCCCTCACAGATTTTTTATTTATTTATTTTTTTTTTTTGACATCCATCATGTAAAACCTTTGATCCACCAAAATTGATTAAGTTTTAGACCTCAGTTCTTGAGGCCAAAATGAAGAGATTGGCGAGAGCAACATTTTAACCGGTAGATATTGAAATTTGACAAAATCAAAATTTTAAATTTTTGCTTGTTTCCTCTTTTAGCTTGAGGTAGGAATTTTTCCTACACTTCTTTATATATTTTTACTTGATTATAGAGAGCTTAGAATTATATAATTTAATTAGAATTTTTGAAAAATTTGTGATTTATTTGCTTAAAAGAGAAATTTTGAGAAAAATAAAAAGTTGATGCCCAAATTACGAAAGTGTAAACTTGAAATAAGTTTGTAAGGTTATGAAAGAGTTATGTTTTAAATTTGAACAAAAACGGACGTCGATTCGATTCGTTTTGAAATTTTTACCGGTTTGTGACCAAAAACGCATTTTTAAAGAAAACAAAGGAATTACGTTTAATTTTTGGGGCTTTTGATCAAAATAGGATGTCATAATTGAATAATGCTTAGAGAATGAGTTTGGAAAGAACATTAGGTTTTCTTGGGCATTAACGGTATTATTTTGCTTAATGTATCTGTTGGAATAAAACCGACACGGTTAGAAATGAACGTTGAGAGGTTACCGAACGTGATTGTGATATGAAAACTAGTGTAGTTGTTCATATTTGATGAGATATGGAATAGATTATATTTATCAAAAAAAAAAAAATTGGAATTTAATTGTTTAAATATATGTTTTGGGTTATCAGTGGAGGATAGTCATGATTGTTGTAAAAATGCATGAGAGTTATATAGCGATTCCGGTTTCTCTTCCTTTGATTGTTGTATTTCGGACTTAGGTTTTGTGGAGTTAGTGGTTGTATATCTTGTTGTTATCCTTTAATTTCGTGTGTTTGAGTTTTAGGATGTATTGGACGTGTTTTGAACAGGTTGATTGAGCTTTAGTCTTATTCCTTGTTGCCCAGAATTTTGATGATACGCTCAAGCGGGTCCTTTTGCGCTCGAACGGAGTTTGATTTTGGGTTGTCCACTCGAGCGGGTCTTCTTGCGCTTGAGCGGGATTTACACACTCTCAGCATTTCGTGCCACTGCAAAACTTCTGCAGGTGTGCTTTTCACGCTCAAGCGGATTTTCTTACGCTCGAGCGGGTCGTGCTCGAGCGGGTATCTTGGCACTCGACCGGGTAGTTCATTGTCTGTAAAAGTTCTAGAAGGGGGCAATCTACGCTCGAGCGGCTTTCTCTTTGCGCTTGAGCGGGAGTGTTTTGCAGTTGTGTCTTTGCGCTCGAGCGGGTACCCTTCACGCTCGAACGGGTCCAGTTTTTGTGCTTGACGCTCGAGCGTCCTATTCTCCGCTCGAGCGGGTCATACGTATATCAGATATCACCTGAGTCTTTTTAGATCACTTTTTCACTTTCACTCTCTCTCTCTTACTTTCTAAAAACCTCTTTTGAGAGCTTCTCTCTCTAGAATTTACCTTCTCTCTAGGGTTTGATCTAGCTAGAGTGATCCACTCTCTTAGTGCCTTTGTAAAAAGTGTAGAGCTTGTTGAGAGCCACCTATCCATCTGAAAATTTCTTAGTTTGGAGCATTTCGAGATTTCTCCATCATCCCCATTGGTTTCATTTCTTGAGGTAGGGATTCCTACTCATTCTTATATGCTTTAACATAGGTGTTGAGCTATTTGTATAGATGGTTGAAATTTGGGAAGTTAGGGTTTGAGTTGTGTTTTATAAAAGAGGGGTTTTGTCTTTTGGACTCAAATGTGTGTGTTTTGAGTCTTAAAAGGTGATTATTGATGTTAGTGATGATATTTAGACCTTTGGGTCAATATTGGAAAAAGGGGAAAAAATGTCATGTTTGGGTATAATTGGGTCATTTATGTAATTAATGACATTTTTGATGAGAATATGAAATTGAGTTGAAAATAATGAAATTGGCTCAATATGAGATGGGATAGTGAAGTTGGATTTATTAATCGCTCACTTTTGAAAATATTTATAAATTATCTGTTGATGCATTTATTATCTATTTAGAAATAATTGCTTGGGGCTATCGGTGGAGGATAGTCTTGATTGTTGTAGACAATGCATGGTGATTAAGCAAACTAAAACTAATCAATTGAGTAAGCCATTGAATATGGCGATTGATATAATACAACAAAATTGTGTATTGATTAAGTGAACTTGTATTTGATAATTGCTTCTACATTGTATTGTGTAGGAGGAAATGGGGGATGTACTCCACGGTTTAGGGGAAGATAGGGGATGGACCTCTAAACTGGATTTTGTTTGATATTGATACAGCACCAAAATGTGTATCATTTGTGAAGTATAGAAGTGTCTTTGTTTGTTATCGATATAGCACCAAAATGTGTATCATTTGTGAAGTATGGAAGTACGGTTTATGGGAAGATGGGGGATGGACCTCTAAATCGGATTTTGTCTGAGATTGATACAGCACTAAAATGTGTATCTGTTATGAGGTGTGAAGTGTTTAATATGAGTTATTATCTCATCTGAAATAGAAATATTGCTGATATGAGATGTGATCTCATTTAAATTGTTTGGCCATGTTCTGAGCCATAGTTATGAAATGATTCATATGAGTTAAACATTTATCATTGGCCAATGTTTTAGTTATTGCTTATATTATGTTTAGCATATCTCTACTAGGTGTTGGCTCACCTTATATGGGAAATCATTTTCAGATACAGGTAGCATGCCACCTCCAAGGACGTAGCTTGAGAGGCTTAGTGGCTGGGACATCTTTTTTATTATATTTTGTATTACATGTATATCAAGCCAAGGGCTTATTTTGTATAGAGTTAGTACTCTTCTTTTTGTAACCAAGTGTTGACTTGGAAAGCTGTAAGCCCGTAGGGCATTTGCTTTTGTTGTTAACATGTAATACCTTTGTAAGAAATACTCTGATGAAATGTATTTAAGCTTTATTCTATTGTCTAAGCATGTCAATATCGTATGATTTGTGGGTTTATTTTGAGGGCGTTACAGTTAGGTAAATTGAATCATATTCCTCATTTGTTGCATTGGACATTGCATTACATTCATTTCATTGGAAATGTTCTATTTTTTGAGAAATGTTTAGAAATGTATCTGTTTGCGAAAAGATGAATACTTGGTGAATCTAGGTAGGGGGTGTAGAACCGCGTAGTTAGGTTTCGAGCCTTCCAATTTATTGGTAAAAATGACAATGGTAGTGCATTAGGGCCTACTTGCAGACACTCACCTAAAGATTCACAGAGCTTGTATTTATGTAATAGATATGGTTTAAAATGGAAATGGTTTTATATCTGTTATTGTATCTCAGCATTGCATGCTTTATAAAAAGATAGATAAATTGTTTTATCATGAGCATGGCATGAGCATACTCCTCTTTAGTCTTGTCATGGTTCATATATTGTGTAGTATATCTCTACTGGGCTATGACTCACCCTATAAGGGAAACCATTTCAAGTACAGGTGCTATGCCTCCGCCAAGGCATTGACTTGGAAGGACTCGGAGCTGAGGCTTCATTTTTGTTTTATTGTTATTTGTTGAATGTAAGTCCAGGGCTGTATTTGCGTTGAGTTGAAACTCAATTTTGTGTAACTAAGAATGTTCTTGGATAAATTTGTAAGCCTGTAGGGTACTTATTATCTGTTTGGCTTCCATTTCATACTTGTTGTAAAATGTATGGAACTGGGGCATTGAGATGTGAATAGCATGTATTTGGCATTTGGGATTTAATGGAAATGGATGTATGGAATAATTAGCTACATATATGTGTTTGTCTATCAGGTGAGTTTTGTTAGATAAATAGATATACCCTTGTAGACACCCCATTTTTGACCGACCTTAAGATTCAGACATCACCAATGGAGCGCTCGGTGATGTTGTATTTTGTGCTCGTTCTGAGGTTTCAGAGTCTCGGCTGCGAGCCTTGCCTCCGAACTTCCGGACTCTTTTGTGCTTTAACTCGGTTTGCGAACCAGGCCCTATTTTCTTTATTTTCTCTTCCCGAAAGGAGGGAGAGGTCTCGTAGATCATCTTTCAGTGGCCGTAGGCCACGTTTCGTGGTTGTAGGCCATTTTTCCCGTTTGGAGCCCAGTTCTCGGTTTTCGGAGCCGTCGGCCGTGTGCCTCGGTTCGGGACCGCTTAACTACCTCTGATTGCTCCGATTTTTGGCACACACCTTATTTCCTCCCTTTTGAGGGACACTGTGGCCCGAGAGACCAACTTCGTTCGAACGCCACCTTCGGTGCTTAACAGCCTATTTTCGGGACCCCAAACTGCGCGTTTTGGCCCCCGAACCTTCATTTTGCATCCGTCTTGGTCCATTTTTGGCAAGGACCTTATTTTCATTGTTAGGAAGGTTGTAGGAGGGTGGGATACCAGCAATTTTTCTGAAAAACTAGCTTTTTCTCTTCATTTCCCTTCGTCGCCCGTTTTTCTTACTAGAAAGCTGGTTTTTCCCATTCCCGGGCCACTTTTTCTGACTTTCCACCACACCATTGTGTTGTACACACCTGGGAGGCCACCAATCTTGGTAGGCCGACCAGTAATTCCTCTTGACCCTTTTGAACCCCTCTAAAAAGCTGGTTTTTCTCTCTCCTGAACCACTTTTTCTGGTTTTTCTCTACACAGCTGTGTTGCACTCATCTGGGAGGCTACCTTTTTGGGGTGGCCGACCAGTAATTGTTCTTGACCCCTTTGACCCCTGGTCGGCCGACCAGGGGAGGTGGCCGGCCGGCCACCTGGACCTTTTGAACCTACTCGGCCAGGTTTGTCTCTTCAGGTGTCTTCCAGCTGTGCCAGCTGTTTTGCACCAGATCCACTGTCCGAGATTTGGTCCTTGTTTTGGTCCTTAAAAGGTGGTTTTTGACCCTTTGCTTAGCTTTTGAGAGAAGTTGGACCCTTTGGTCAAGCTTCTTGAGGAAGCTTGACCCTTTTGGTCTAGCTTCCTCAAGAAGCTTGACCCTTTTGGTCAAGCTTCCTTTAGAAGCTTTGACCTCCCCTTTGAGGCTTCTCCAAGAAGCCATAGCCTTTCTCCTCTATATAACCAACCTTTCATCTCTATTTGCAAGGGTTAGAGATATTTGCTAAGGCATACACCCATCTCCCTCCATAGCTCTCTCTTCCAAGCTCTAAAGTCCATTATCCTTGGCCATTTACACTACAACTCATAGCCTACCACCTCCACACTCCATTCCAGCACCTTGAAGGTCATGTGCAGAGGTAGAGAGCTCACATTCTTGGTGCAAAAGTTGCTGGAGGTCGGCTCTACAAGGGTAAGTCCTCATTTCCCCTTTTCTAGCCTTATTTTGCTTCATATCTTAGCCCCTTTTACTTGCATTTTTGGGCTGCAAATAAACTGGAAAAGATCTTATTTTGAACTCCTCTTCAACTTTGTTTAAGAAAATGTTGCTGTTTGAAGTCATCTAATCCCCCTTTGTGCTTTATCTCTCTTTTAGGGCTTATTTTGCATGATATATTAGCCTTATTTGTGAACATTTTTGGGATTCGACCTAAACTGTAAAGTATCTTATTTGGAGCCCCTCTTCAACTTTTTTGAAGGGCTCTTTGCTGTTTGAGGCCATCTACTTCCCCTTACCCTCTATCTCTCTTTTAGGGCTATTTTTGTATCCTATTTTAGCCTTACTTGTGAACACTTTTGAGATTTGACATAAACTGGAAAAAGTCTTTTTTTGAGATCCTCTTTAAGTTTGGTTAAGGTCCCATTTCTTTTTGTGGTCATCTTCTCCTATGCATGCTTCATTCCTTCATGATTAGGGTTATGCATTAGAGCACTTGCATTGGCCATGGTTTGGCCTCTTAGCCACTAAAAATCCAATGGATTTTCAGTGGCTTATGTGTTTTCTTGAAGGCCAAAATCAGAGAGGGGTGACCCTGCTCTCTCCTTGTCTTGTTTGGTGATCATTTTGGCCTTCCGAAGGGACCCTATTTTTCATGCTTTGAAGTCACTTTCTAGGCCTCATTCTGAGGGTTTTGAGGTCTGCCTTGGCTCTGCCTGAGGCCCTTTCGGCTATATTTTATGTCTATGATACATGTGTAGAGCAATCACATTCAAGGCCTTTCAAAGAGGGTTTTCTTTGCATGTTTCTGAGACTGATTCCAGAGCCTATTTGGTGGGTTTTAGGGCTGTCATAACCCATTTCCAGAGTTGGTTTGGTGTTCTTAATTGTCTATCTTGTATGTGCTTAATACCTCATTGTATGGCCCTCTAAAGGAACCCATCATTTGTGCATGTGTTGGCTGTGTTTCAGAGGTTATTTAGGCATATTTTGACATGTTTTATTCATTGATTTTTGCTGGTTTGATGAGTTTTCATACGCTTCATATACATGCCATGTAAACCATGTTTGCTAGTCAAAGTTGCATGCTATTTTAGTCCATCATGCTTTGAACCATCTTTTGGTCATGCTTTGAACTAGAAATGTTCATGTTTTGGGACTGTCTTGACTCTGTCTTTGTGCTTCATAGTTAAATAATGCATGCTTTGTATAGCTATAAGTCAATACATGTGCCTAGTTTTGAGTTTCGGGGCTCATCTCATGCATCGGGTGCCATGTTTCCATGTTTCGGGACCTTTTAGCATCATGTTTCAGGGCTGAAATTTACGTGTTTGAATGCCATGCTTCATCCTTGCCATGCCTTGTTAGAGTTACATGCTGTGCCTTAGGTTCGGTCCTCGGTTTGTGTGCATGTGTGCACGTATCTCGGTAATCTCATTTTCATCTAATGGCCACTGATGTGAGTGTGGCTGAGGTCCACTCATGTTGGTGTAAGTCCATTATGCATTGTGTATGCCATTTCAATTCATAGCCTTGCGTATCCTAGGTTGTATGTTAGAGTATCGTGTATGCCATGTTACATCGTGCATTGTGTATGCCATTTCATAGCATTGCATATGCTAGGTTGCATGTTAGGATTGCATACATGCATGCCATGCATATTGCATTGTGTTTGGGATAGGAGTTAGCCCCAAACACGGAAACGAGGGACGTTTCGTACTCCGAGTGACGGAACGTGTCTCAATTCCTGGTCACCGACACTCCGGATTAACCATGATGGAGACTCGGTCTTGTTTTGTTTATATGTACATTTATTTCACATTGAGTCGTGCAATCCGACTCCTCGGCCATCATGCATCGAGATGCGCAATTGGTGGCACGAGGATCGAGGTATGCATACATATGTGAAAATACTTCGCCATGCCCTTTTCTTGCTCTTTGTTGCAGCAAATCAGAAACCGGCAGTCTTTTGGAGCTTCGTGCAATATTCTGGGCTTAATTGTAAACAGAGGCTAATTGGGGCATCGCAAGGGATTTCCGCACAAGGCAACTCAAGCATGCATCATTCATCATTCGGAACAGACCTGAGGCGGTCCATGGATTTGCGTGCTAGTTTACTGCTTTCCTAGTTAAATTTGTTAATTAATTAGGGTTTTGTATTTATTCGGACTGTACTATTTATTCGGACTGTATGTTATTTATTTGGACCCTCCGAGCGAGGGCACAATTGTAATAAGTGTGTGTGCATGTGATGTATGTCTTCCAACCCTATGTCTTTCTCCCTTTTATTTACCAGCTTATGATGGTTAGATTAAGGCATGTTTCAATTAACATACTTATGCTCGCATGTTTGCATCCATTCATCTGTATTGGATGCACCGGGCTCGGCGCATCATACTAACTGCATTATATTTCAATTCCAAGTTGAATACTTGTTAGTTGTAGCATTTCACATGCCATCTTTAGAATAGTCGAGCCTATTTTAGTTGCATTCCTGTATGTGTTGCATTAGGCATTTCAACATAGTTAGGATTTATGCATGTCTTCTAATTAGCTTCTTTCTTTGGCTTGGAGTACTCGGTAAGTGTTTATGCTTTAGCATCCTTGCATGTGTGTGAGTGACTGCCATGATAGCATGCTTACCATGAGGCTATGTGCTTATGTGATATACCTGCCTGAATGCCTGTGGGTGAAGGTTGGATTATTTGGATTGGAACAATTCATCGACTGTGAGTTTTAAGTCCACTAGATAGTGGCAAATCATCTTGTTTTCTAAGCCCACTTGAGGGTGGCAAATCCACATTTTAGCCTACTTGCGAGAGCAAACTATTTTCAAAACGAACATGAGATGTTTTGTTCTAATTCAGGCGACCCAGTCTATACTTGTATGCTGTGCGCATCACATAGTAAATCTAGGCTAATAACCGGAATAAGAGCACATAATGTTTTCAAAACTAGATATCATGGTTAGTAGAGGCCGATCTTTGATCGGGCGAGCGGGGGTGCTCATGAAGTGACCTTCCCCAATCGTACCCAGGTTTCCGAGCCGAGGCAACTTTGGTGATGACGGACACGTGGCCTTAGGCAACGAGTCAGGGTTTCCTAAATTCCCCCAAAATAAATATTTAGGTGGCGACTCTGTATTTGGCAAAGCAGTCCATGTTTGGCACTTCTTTCAAAAAAATCTGTTTTCAAAAACAATTTGCCGGATTTGAACTCTTTGATGATTCATCGGTCTTGCATTACACTCTGCGAGATTAGATACAGGACCGTGACATTGAGTCCTGAACTGTAGTGAGCCCATATGAACAAAATGAGATATTCCCTCCCGCGACGTTGGGGGACATCTACAGTTTCTGGCGACTCTGCTGGGGAGTTTGAGAACTTGACTCGAACTCATGATATCCTGTTTTGACTACACTTATGTGTTTCTTTGCATTGCATGTGCATTGATGTGCCTAGGACACTGTGTTTGCCATCTGCTATTCCTGAGCGGTTTGCCAGAGACTGCGTGCCATAAGGCTTACTGGTTACGGGCTTTGCCAATATGGGAACACAAACCACGGTTTTACCGGGGCACCCTTTTGACCATTCCACCTAGTGTATATTCGGAATCCGTAGTGACCATTCCAAACTAGGATAGGTTGCTTACCCGATATAGGTTGTTTGAAACCGCTGCGTACGTAGTGAAACCCTAGCTCCTAACAAAATAGGACAGGGAAACCCTACCCCGACATAGGGGTGTTTTGGCTCTCACTTATCTGTTATGTGCTTTTGGGAGTGCGTCTCTACAGGGAAATGCATGTATCAGTTTACGAGTTTGGGCATCAGGCCTGCGGGCATCAGTCAGTGTATGAGAATCAGTTATCTACGGGTATCAGATTCAGTCTTGGGGAACAGTAATTCAGGGATAGTGATCAGTGTTTGAGGACAGTGTGTATTCAGCTTATTGACCGTGTGTTGTTATGCCCGGCTGTGTGTTGTGTGTTATTTTAAGCTGCTATACTGTTCGTTTATCTGGTTATTTATTTCCTTATTGCTTTATTTATCTTTTTGCTAGGGCAGTTTTAGCACAATTGCTTCAAACCAAGCAGATATTCCCCAAGCACTCTGGACAAGAGGTCGCCGGCTCAATCGATCTGAGGATCTGGTTGACGGACAACCAGTGTTTCATTCTCTACCCCCGGTTGTCAGACGGAGGCCGAGAAAGCACAGTGTGTCTGAGCAGAGGTTACTAGAGCCATGGTCTACCCTAGCAGTGAACAGTCGAGCTGAGGTCTCAGTTTTTGCCATAGAAATACGCATACCAGTCAATCTGCAGGATCAGCAAAACATGGCCGGAATAGAAGAAATGATGCGCCAGCTCCAAGAGAGTATGAAGCAAATGCAGGAAGACGTTGTCTGTCACGAGATTCAAGATCTCATTGACAAACAGGTGATTTTGCCACTAGAAAGACCTAATGTCACAACCAACCCGCTTCCTACACACAACCAAGCTCCACATCCCAAAAGAATTAACTCCATCTAGACTGGGGTCGTGTCTTACGATCCTAGCATCTATATCACTCCGTCCCATCTACCTAAGCTGAAGGTGCTCCTTCCTGACTGCACTGACCTTTTGTGCATGCTGGACATCTCCACAACCCAACCTGAGCCAATGGTGGCAGCTGTTGAAGACGGTGCAGGGGAGATCACGGAGGAGAATGGAACTGTTGAGTCAGGGTTTGAGCAGTTTGAGAATTTGGCTGGGGAAGCCTACGATCCGAGTGATTACATCCTGTCAGCGGGCCAGTCTGGGCCAAGTGTAGAATTGCCAGAGAGAGCAGAACTGTGTGTGATCCAGGGGGATAGATTTGAGCAGGGAACAGGTGCTTTGACGGCTGTAGAAGAGAACTTTGCCAACCTACAGTTTTTCGATGACCAAGAATCAGGAGGCGCGGCAGTCAACTGGTTTGATTGTGAGGAATCGACAGAAGCTACTGGATGGCTGGATGATCAACCGGATGTGGTGGAAGAGTTCCAACCGTAATGTAATGGCCGGAAGGGCCGGAAGTCAGAGCACATTGTCGGAGAGTGCCGGTACGAAGAATTTCGCTCAGAACAGGAGCATTGTGCATACAGGGAAAGCTGAACAACAAATTGCGCCGACGCAGGTGGAACAAGAAAAGTTCTGGGATTTTGAGAGAACCAGTAAAGCCAAAGCCCATGAGGGAACTGAAAATGCTGTGGGCACAAGGACAGAAGATACTGTGAGCATGTGGGCTGAAAGTATTGCGAGTACAATCATGCCAGAGCCAGACAGATGTCTGTTGGCTGCTCATGGGATGTGGTGGGAGGACGATGATTTATGTCTTGCCCACACAGACGAGGATTAGGGGAGCAATCAACCAGACGACACCTGGTATCTCGATGAGGTTGATCACATGACAAGAAGCGGGAGGTATTTCAAGCCCCCGCACCTAGACCAGCCACAGGCATCTGGGAAGGATAAAGAAGCTAAGAGACAGAAAGAGAAACAACTTGAAGAGGAGGCTGTGCTCAAACAGTTAAAAAAGATACAAGCAGACATCTCCATTTGGGGACTGCTTATGGCATTACGAGTACACAGACAGGCTATCCTATCTGCCATGGACAAGGCTAAACTCTCGATAGAAACCACGCCGGAGCAACTAGTGGGATTAGTCTTTCCGGGAGGAGCTACCCCGATGCTGACTTTTTTTGACAAAGAACAGCCACCTGAGGGTGCGAACCACAATAAGCCACTCTACATCTCTGTGGAGTGTAGAAATAAATGGATACCGGTGGTTCTTGTCGATACCGGATCCGCAGTCAACGTGTGCCCTGCAAGGACAACGTGTGCCCGGCAAGGACAGCGTATGCAATCGGTTTGAAGACTGCGGACTTTATACCGACAGCCCAGGTAATTCGGGCATATGACAACACGAGCCGAGAAGTCATGGGGACAGTAAAGATCCAGACCAAAGTTGGGTCGGGATAGCATGAGATAGATTTCCATGTCCTAGAGGTTCCTGCAACTTTCAACCTGCTTTTGGGATGGCCGTGGCTGCACCAGGTAAAGGCAGTGTCATCCACCTTACATCAGATGGTGAAATATCCCCATGGGAAGGGAGTAGCCATTGTGTTTGGGAATTCATCGATTCATCCACCGCCGGAGGTGTCTACACCAGTCCTGGAAATTGAGCACGGCATAAAGGATGTGTTTATGTCAGGGTTTACCTTAGCTAAGGCTCAGGTTGTGCAAAACATCATGGCTGTTAATGAGGGAGTGTATGTCAGTGCTCAATCTGTATACCTCATGAACAAGCTTCAACACATCCCCGGGATGGGATTGGGAAGGAACGGCCGGAAGGGCGTCGCAGCATTGGCCGAAGTGCCACACAACCCCCATACCTTTGGATTGGGTTATCTGCCCACCAAAGAGGATTGGATAAGAAAGGGAAAGGAAATTGCTGGAAGAGCCAGAGCAAAGCGGGCTGGGAAGACTTTTGAATTGATGCATAGGCCCATTCAGGGTACCCTAAACGGACGCTTCGTCCGGGAGGAGGAGGACTTTCCGTTTTGTGGCTTCCCAGAGCCGTGGCTGAACGCGGAAAAGAAGCGCGTGCCAGATTTCGAGATCTTCTTCGACCTGCAATTATCTAGGGATGACGTTGCCGAAGAGCAGACAGACCCATTAGCTGAAGTTGAGCAGTGTAAGGAAGTGGATGCCGAGGGCGCTGAAATTGAAATGGGGGTAACATTGGCTTGTCTACTTTCAGATCCTCCGATTGACCAGAAGTGCTTGGGGGATAACTTCTCGGTTTCCATGATTGGGAATGAAACGGCTGCGGGCCTACCAGTAACTATTTTGGATGCATCTATCGTACCCTCTCTCACTTGGCAATACGAAGAGGGGTTTTTGTCCAGCAGCACCGGGTCAGGTAGTGAGCCGGAATCTGATTCCATCGAGTCTTGTGAGTCGGAATTAGGTTCCAGCTCGATTGAGTCTGAGTCTGGTAATCCTGGGGATGATAACCCGGATGCCGCAGTTTTGTCCAGGTCGTCTTTTTCTTTCTCTTTTGAGTCTGTTGTAACTGAAGGTTCGGACGATTTGGATGTGCTTAATGAGAATCAAGTAACTGTGGTTTCTGAGTACTTTTCTGTGCCTTTGATTTATTGCATTAACTCAGACTTTCAAAATTTTGATGAAAACGACGAGGACGAAATTCCTCCGATTTTGCAACGATTAATTGAACAAGTGCAGGAAAGATTTGTTAAACCTTTAGTTGATGAAATCAGTATTGTGAATATTGGTACTGAGGAGGACTCGTGGCTGGTCCAGATCGGGTCCACGTTGTCTTCGGAGGAACGCAAGCGCTTAGTCGCTTTATTAAAAGATTTCAAAGATGTTTTCGCGTGGTCCCACGAAGACATGCTCGGGATCGATCCTGAGATTGTACAGCACCGGATCCCTCTTGACCCTGAGGCCCGACCAGTCAAGCAGAAACTCAGAAGGATCTGCCCGGATTGGGCCCTCAAGATCAAGGAAGAGGTCACCAAGCAAATCGACGCAGGCTTCCTACTAGTATTCGAATACCCGACTTGGTTGGCCAACATTGTTCCAGTGCCGAAGAAGGATGGCAGAATCCGAGTATGCGTGGATTTCAGGGATTTGAATAGAGCCAGTCCGAAGGACGACTTTCCCTTGTCACATATTGATGAGTTGGTGGACTTCACAGCAGGGCACGCGTTGCTTTCGTTTATGGATGGCTTCTCCAGCTACAATCAGAGAGTAATAGCACCTGAAGACTGGGAAAAGACTGCATTCACCACCCTGTGGGGGACATACTGCTATAGAGTGATGCTGTTTGGGTTGAAGAATGCTGGAGCTACTTATCAACGGGCCGCGACCACAATATTGCATGACATGATCCACAAAGAGGTTGAGGTGTACGTAGACGACATGATTGTCAAGTCCAAAGAAAGAGAGGGCCACTACATCGCCTTGCAAAAGTTCTTCCAAAGGATCAGAGAATTTCGGTTGCAGCTAAATCCTCAGAAGTGCACGTTCGGTGTTACAGCAGGAAAAATGCTGGGGTCTCTGATTACACAAAGAGGTATCGAGGTCGACCCTTCCAAAATCAAGGCCATCCTAGAAATGCCCCCACCAAGGACTGAAAAGGAGGTGCGAGGCTTTCTGGGTAAAGTGCAATTCATAAGATGGTTTATCTCAAAATTAACCTTGACTTGTGAACCACTTTTTGGTCTCCTGAAGAAAGGAAAGAAATTCCAATGGGACAGCCGATGCCAAGCTGCTTTTGAACAGATCAAGGAATACTTACAGAACCCGCCCGTGTTGTCACCACCAGAGCCGGGAAAATCGTTGATATTGTACCTTTCAGTGACTGAGACTACAATGGGCTGTATGCTCGCGCAAGAATCAGAAGACAAAGTGGAGAAAGCCATTTACTACCTGAGTAAGAAGATGCTGGAGTATGAGACTTGCTACACACTGTTGGAGAAGGCTTGCTTAGCTTTAGTATGGGCTACTAGGAAGCTGCGGCACTACCTGTTAGCTCACTCCGTAATGTTGGTTTCACGACTCGATCCCATCAAATATCTTTTCGAGAAACCAGCACTTACGGGTAGGCTAGCTCGTTGGTTGCTGTTGCTCTCTGAATTTGATCTGAAATATGTGACACGCAAGTCAGTCAAGGGAAGAGCAGTAGTAGAATTCTTAGCCAACTATCCGGTAGAAGGGAGTGAAGCAGTTGAGTATTCATTCCTAGATGAAGCCATTTTGCACATCGATGACGAATTTTGGACGATGTACTTTGACAGAGCATCAAATCAGTACGGGTATGGGATAGGAGTGTTGCTAATAGCACCCGACAATTCCCGCATCCCATTGGCCTTCAAGCTCCGATTCAAAGTCTCGAACAACGATGCAGAATATGATGCATGCATTACCGGTCTAGAAGCAGCCCTGGAACTAAGGACAAGACGGTTGAACGTCATCGGGGACTCGAACCTTGTTATATCTCAAGCAAAAGGGGATTGGAAAGTCAAAGAAGAAAAGATGATGATGTATCACCAGGCCTTGAACTTGTTAATCCCTCGGTTTGAGAAGTTAAACTTTGCTCATCTACTAAGAGAGAACAATAGGTTCGCAGATTCTTTAGCAACTCTATCTTCCATGATAGACATCTCGTTTAGAGTCCAGATGCGTCTAGTCATCATTGATCAGAAATTTGCACCAGCCTACGAGTCGATTGCTGCTATAGATGAGGCTCAGGACGAAAACCCCTGGTATTACGACATTTGGAATTTCTTGGAGAAGGAAGCATACCTGCCAGGGGTAAATGCCAAGGATAAAAGGGCAATCAGAAGAATGGCTGTCCAGTTCATCATCTGTGGGGGTAAGCTGTATAAGAGAGGTCATCTGGGAATGCATAAGCTGTGTGTTGATGTCGAAGAATCGAAGCGCCTAATGGAGGCCATCCATAGAGGGGAATGTGGTGCGCATATGAACGGAGTAATGCTAGCACAGAAAATCCTCAGACAGGGTTACTACTGGTCTACCATGGAGGAGGATTGTATCGGTTTTGTTCGGCGATGCCACAAATGTCGAATTCATGCAAATCGTATGAACATTCCGCCGTCGAAGCTGTATAATATGACTTCGCCATGGCCATTTTCAGTTTAGGGAATTGATGTGATCGGGGCTGTCACTCCAAAGGGGTCAAATGGGCATGAGTTCATCCTAGTCGCGATAGATTATTTCACGAAGTGGGTCGAGGCCCAATCCTATGCGGTGTTGAAGGCTTCACATGTTGCGAAGTTTATCAGAAACAACATCATCTGTCGCTGCGGAGTCCCAAACGAGATAATTTCAGATAACAGTTCCCACTTCAAGAAGGAAGTGATTGACTTGTTGGAAAAATACAACGTGGCTTTTCATAAGTCATCCACATATCGGCCGCAAACCAATGGAGTGGTTGAGGCCGCCAACAAGAATATCAAACACATATTGCAAAAGATGGTGGAAACCTACCGAGATTGGCCAGATAAGCTACCGTTTGCTCTGTGGGGCTAATAGACTTCAATCAAAACTTCTACTGGGGTGACTCCGTATTCATTGCTTTATGGGATGGAGGCCGTTCTACCTATCGAGATTGAAGTTCCGTCATTGCGAGTACTGGCTGAGTGTCAGATAGCCGAAGCAGATTGGTAGCAGAGCAGGTTTGAGGAACTCATGCTTTTTGATGAGAGAAGACTGAAAGCACTGTACCATGTTCAAGGTTATCAGCGCAGAATTGCCTGAGCTTTTAACAAGAAAGTTAAGTCCAGGAATCTAAAAAGAGATTTGGTGCTCAAGGACAACCGAGCTCCCATCCATGACCCAAGGGGCAAGTTCAGACCCAATTGGACTGGTCCCTACATCATTAAGTCTATCTGGTCAGGTGGAGCTATGGTTCTGATGGATCTAGATGGCCTAGAGTTCTCACAACCGATTAATATGGACAAGTTGAAGAAATATTACCCTTGAGAGGCTCGCTAGGCCGAAAACCTGAAAGGGCGACCTAGGCAAAACTCAGAGCACAAAAAATTTGAAATTATAAAAACTGAGCTTGCAAGGTTAAAAACCCACAAAGGGCGGCTTTGGCAAAAGTTAGAGCGTAAAAGGAGAGTGAAAATACCCGGGTGAACCCGAGCCTGAACTACGTAAGGCTTGATTCCCATCTTTGGGATACGTAGGCAACTTCATCCTGAAGTTCAGCCATAAAATTTTCCCCAATCAACTTTGTCCATTTGATCATCTTGGCCATCTTCGTCTATTCAGCATGCAAGAGTTCGGTTATGATCCCCGATGCAATGCTTTTCAGACTAGGGGCAACTTTCTGTTGTCGTGCAGTGCCGCGATACTATTCAAACTAGGGGCAACTTTCCAGTTACAGGGGTTCGGGGTTGTGCATCTCAGTGACAAATCTCAGGCGTGTCCTGTTTTGATCCATATCGAAAATGATTTTGAAAAGTTTTAATAAAAGTTGACTTTGTTCAAATTAATCTTTTTACAACTAAGACCATTTTTGGACCAAAGCGAAAAATTTTCAGTACCCACAACCTTCAATTTCATTGATTTCAAAACAGAGTTCTCCTGCTCTTGCATACAAATTGAAGTTGCTTTTTATTACGTTCATAAAGAAAACTTGAAAGTACTGGTAAAGCAATAAATCCGAGACATAGATAAGTCAAGTGTCCCTGCGCCCCCTTCCAGAGCTGGTCGAAGCCTCTGATGCCAAGCTGGGCCCAATCTGTGCCTCTTCATTGAGCCAATCCAAGCACTCGTCAGACAAAGTGCAACTGAAAGTGGGAGCGGGGGCCAGGAGCTCTCTAGTCCTCCATGCTGTGGCATATCGGGCAAGCTGTGCGCCTCGAACCGGGAATGTGGCAGAACACTCTATCCTCCGCGGGCAAGTTCGATGACCGAATCGGGCGTTGAACCGGAAACGGAAAGTAGAACACACAGTGGGTCAGACCAATCAACTGGATCCCGGTCTGCCAGGACATGCTATAGCTCATTGCCGGGAGATTGAGCCAAGGACAGCGCCAAGCAATGCGATCTGCAGACAAATTGCACATCCAGTCGAACCACCATCCTTCATCAAGGGCATCGACTAGGTGTTGTCGAAAGAAGTAGCTGCGAGCTGAGTAGGTTGGGCAAGAGTCCACAACCTGCAATTTATCCATCAACCATACCTGGGGAGGGATGAAAAATGAGAGAATAAAGAATAGAGAGATGTACGATGAGAGAAAAGTAAGGAAAGGGTTTTGTGAGAAAAAACCGAGCCCGAGGGCCGAGTGATGTGAGCAATATATATGTGAGATTGGATGGGAAACATTACCTGCAGCAGTAGTGGATTCCCCGCAAATCTGGTCGTCTCCTGGCGATAGAAAGCATCCAAGCCCATCAATGTCTCGGCCAATGTCATGGCGATGCAGCTCTTTCCTTCCTTCAAGCCTTGAGCAACTTCAATCAAACGAATGCTAGATCCACTAAAGCCTGGGGCAAGCAAAAAGTGAGATAGCATGCACAAGCAAATGGCGTGTTGCCGAAAACCTTGCTAATAATGGTTGCCACGGTCACCGGCATCAGAAAAGCGATGAATCAAGCTGAGGATGTCTAGTTCCCCGTTGCAGATCAGAGACCGAGCGTCATGCATGGTGAGCCCACACATTCGCCCTAAAGCTTGGGCATGACCGCAGCGAAACTGAGGCAAAATTTCTTCATGACGTTCAGATTCCATCCAAACTTGAAAATCTTCGAAAGTTGGACATACCTCTTGCCCGCCGAAGCTAAAAACATGTGTTACTGGGTTCCAAAACCTCGTCGCGGCATGAAGAAAGGGAAGGTGCAGCGAAGTACGGCTCAGCGTGAAAAGTGCATTCAAGCCGAAGCCCCGGAAGTTTAACTTTTCCGAGCCATCTAGAGAAGCGATCCAAGCTGTGAGATTTTCGACGAGAAACGCCTCCATTTTCGTGCAAAACTGAGATGAAATGAATCAACCATGAGGCTAGGACTTTTAAAGAGGATAAGACACTGTTCGGGGGACACATGTCGAAAAGCTGGTGGTTGCTGAGCTAGGTGGTCGGCTGGCCATCTTTTCTGGTAGGTCGACCACCCCTCTCCCCTCCAATGCAAAAAGCTGGTCAGCCAGCTCCCAAAGGTGGTCGGCCATGCTGCAAAGTGTGTCTTTAGTCCTGTTCTACTCTCTAGAAGAAAGTTCCCAGCATTTCCATGCATCGGGAGTGTCGAAGGCCTTCATTTCCCTCTGTTTCGGATGTGTTCCGTCACCCAGATCGTCTGAAATACACTTTGTTTATAGAGTTGTTGTAAAGTCTTGCTTATCGAGTTGTTTCTTTGTTTGTCGAGCTGTTTTGTTTATCAAATCTTCTTTATCAAAGTTGTCAGGCTTTGTGTTTTGAGTCGTTATTCTTTGTTTAAATCAACATCGTTGTGTCTTGCTTATCGAGTTGTAAACTTGCTAAGATTCTGTTATTTCTTAGTGAGTTAAGTTATTTAGTTTGTTGTGTCGGTTCACTACCTGCCCTGGCAAATACACAATGCACATTTCCATTCAATCTCATTTTCGTGCAAAATGATGCGATACGATGCTAAGAACATAAAACACCACACTTTTTTCAAAAGCTGTTTCATTCCATCATGTTTCCTTTGTTATAACATTTTACAACAAGGGTACAAGTTTTATAGAAAATAAAACTGCCTAACAATGTACAATGTGCTACAACTACTAGTAAAAAGGTAAATAAAGCAGGGAATAGCTGCATCAATGCTCTCAAGAGCAGGAATAAGAGGCCTTCTTCGTCCTCTTCTGCAGGACGATCTTTGCACCACCAGTGCCATCTGAGTCGGAGCTGTCATCCTTGGGATCCTCCTCGGTCTCACCTCCACTCTCAGAACCAGGGCCGAAACCCTCCTCTCTATCAGCAGATGTCTCTGACTGACGATCTACAGTTTCCTCTTCCTCGCTGGCCTCCTCCTCCATAATGTGTGCTCTGCGTCTACGAGACGACTCCCCTCCCCTGACTCCTCGAGAAGGCCTAGATGGTCCAGCCCCTCAAGAAGGCCTAGATGGTCCAGCCCCTCGAGAAGGCCTAGATGGTCCAGCTCCTCGAGAAGATCTAGATGGCCCGGCTCCTCGGGAAGGCCTGGATGGCCCGGCCTGTGGCTGAGTATATACCGGAGGCATCTGAAAATGAAGAATGCAATTTGAATACATCAGCCAAAATATGTATATCAGATGCAGATGCAAGAAAACTACATGAAGTGGGTGCATGCAGGCACAGTACGTAAATGTGGTGTGAGTCAGATGTGCTCTAACATATACAGTCAACTAATGTAGTGAGATATTCAAGATCAACATGTCATCAGAAGTATGATAAGGCAAGAAAGCTAAAGAGTACCTGGACACTGAGAATGGAGAGCTGTGTCTCTCTCCACAGGACCATGCCCTCGAGTGAGGCTACCAATCCAAGCATCTCATCCATATACTCGACGGGAGGCTGCAAATGCAAATGCAAGATCATCAGTAAATGAATGAATGTCCGAGTATCGGAGTGATAAATCAAAGCTGTAAAGCATACCGGTGGCGAGTCGGGGTCTCTGACAAATCAATGATCAGGCATCGGAGGCTCTATCGGGATCAGGTAGGAAGTACCATATCTCCATCCCGTCAACTCGGTCGGGATCTTTGGCCATCCAGCATGAAAATGAGTCGGAGGAATCGGGGGAACCAATCCACCCCCGCCTCTAGATGTGCCAGCCCAGCTGGTGGAAGGGACATTTGCAGTTCGAGCCCGGCTCGATGAGGGCATACCAGCAGACCTCCTCATCGGAGTACGAACTTCCGTCAGCGGAGGCATCAAGTATATGTGACGGTAGGTCGCGTAATCCCCGTCCTCCAAGTGTAGCAACACGTCGGTGCCTAGCATGGCGCTGTCGACGCCCTGAGGAGTGAGACTATTAGCGGACCGCATATCACCCGAAGGTGCTGAGGGAACACTCTGCTCAGGGAAGCCCAGAGTCTGACGCAGGAAGCGGTCCCCCAGGAACCAGGCTCTACCAACTGGCCCCTCGAACAGGATCCTATACCGAAAGGCACCCCATGTTCCAGCAAACTGGAATCGGAGACCCTCACCCAAAGGCGCCCAGGGCTGCCATATGATCTACGGATAACCAATGCATAAGTCGATCAGAAGTCGTAAATGTGCAAGATGAATCAAAGATGAAAACATGGAGGGTTGAGAGTTCCAAAGTACCTCGGTCGCCCGCACCGTGTCAAAATACTGTCGTAAGTAGGAAAGAGTCTCCCCGGCCCGCGGCCGGTACTGGCCCTCGAAAACGAGCGAGTAGGGGGTCATGAGGAGCACCTCCACCTCGAGCTCTGGGACTAGCGTCGGGAAATATGCAAAAATCCATAACTGTGGAAAATAGGGCAAAAGCCATCAAAATACAAAATCTCGAGTCAGAATCAATCTGAGATGCCGAGTCACGAGAATGTGAGAATGTAAGGCGTGCCATGCAAGAATGTACAAATTATGAAAAGTAGAAATGTAAATCAAGAGGGCAGAAAATACCTCCCAGGCTCTCCAATAGCCACCAACTGTGTTTCCCTGTCTACGGGAGGTCGCACTCATGTAGCAGTAGAGGGTAGCCAAGCCGGCGCCACCCCAGTCATATCGGCTGACTTGTGATAGGTCCACCAGAGCACTCAGCAGATACAGTCCAACGGTGTTCCCCCTATCGGAGAATAGAGTGGTCCCGAAAGGGAACATCAAAAATCCGCGGGTGTACTGTGCTATCTCCTTAGGAGTCTCGGGCTCAGTCTGCCTGAACTGCGTGTAAAACCAGGTGTATCGGACCCGGCCCGAGAATCGGTCGACCGGTGGGCGAGCTCCCAATAGATAAATCCAGGTGGCCTCCCACTCACCCATGTCCTCGTTGTAAGGGATCGCCCTTCACGCCAAGGCGGCCAAGTCTGGTTTAAGTCGAGCGGTCATGGTCATGTCCCCGGCAACGGAGAAATGGAAGGAATTGGTGGTGTCCCACCATCTCTCCACAAGAGCACTCATCAACGTCCTGCTGGCGGGATAGCGAGAGATCCCAGTGCAGAAGGGTCCAAACCCTGCCTGGTCAACCCAATCCCGAACAGCCTCCGGGAGCTCCGCATACCACTCTCTCGCAGCAATGGAGCCATATCCCCGTGTAACACGAGAAGTCACCTGCATTCAGGATGAACACATGTATTCAGTTTCAGAATGAAGCATATAAGCTGCGTGCAAATGAAATGAATAAGCTGCGTGCAAATGAAATGTATGAGCTGTGTGCAAAATCAAATCAGATACAGAATCTGAGCTGTGTGTTCAGAAAATTCAAAGTATGAGCCGTGTGTTCACAATTCAAGTGTTTGGGCTACGTGTTCAACTTTCAATCAGTGTGTGCTGTGTGTTCACCTCAACAATGAGTCGTGCGTTCAGAATTCAAGTGTTTGGGATGCGTGTTCAACTTTCAATCAGTGTGTGTTGTGTGTTCACCTCAACAATAAGCCGTGCGTTCAGAATTCAAGTGTTTGGGCTGCGTGTTCAACTCTCAATCAGTGTGTGCTGTGTGTTCACCTCAACAATGAGCCGTGTGTTCAGAATTCAAGTGTTTAGACTGCATGTTCAACTTTCATTCAGTGTGTGCTATGTGTTCACCTCAACAATGAGCCGTGTGTTCAGAATTCAAGTGTTTGGGCTGCGTATTCAACTTTCAATCAGTGTGTGCTGTGTGTTCACCTCAACAATGAGCCGTGTGTTCAGAATTCAAGTGTTTGGGCTGCATGTTCAACTTTCAATTAGTGTGTGCTGTGTGTTCACCTCGACAATGAGCCGTGTGTTCACAATTCAAAGTTTGGGCTGAGTGTTCAAATGTCTACCAAGTGTGTGCTGCGTGTTCACCTTCAAAGTGTGGGCTGTGTGTTCATCATCAAAGTTTGGGCTGCGTGTTCAAATGTCTACCAAGTGTGTGCTGCGTGTTCACCTTCAATTTGGGCTGTGTGTTCATCATCAAAGTTTGGGCTACTTGTTCAAATGTCTACCAAGTGTGTGTTGCGTGTTCACAATCAATTTATGGGTTGCATGTTCAGAGATTCAAATGATTGAGCTATGTGTTCAAGATGCAAACAGAGTACTGTGTTTTAAACCAAGTGTTCAGAATAAGCATATAAGCATACATCGCATGAAATGCACAGAAGATGCAGAATATAAGGCAGAAAATATGAAAGCGAGGAACATACCTCCTGTGCCTGATGGGAGAGGTGGGACTCCGGCTCCCGCAATAAAAGGTCCGCCGGTGCTCGATCATCGAAATCAGTAAAATGATAAAAAACGGCCTGAGGGAGGACGTATGTCGGGGGGTCGTACCTCTCAGGAATGAATGGTCGAACCCTTAGGGGCAGAGCCATAATATCTGGATCATCTCCGACGCCTGGAGGACCTCCACCCTGAGGAAAATGATTGGCCATTTCGAAAATCTACAAAAAAGAAGCAAAAATGAGCAAAATAAGCCAAAAATTGGAAAAAGTCAACGAAAGTCAACTCTCGGGTAATGAAAAAGTCAACAAAAGTCAACTCCTGAGAAAATCTTCCAAATATTGAGACAAACTCACCTCAAGTGGCGAAAATGAAGAAAGAGGCACCGAAATCAAAATCTAATCGGTTTAAAGTGAAGAAAATCTAAAGATTTCGCAAAACAACTTTGCGTGGGGCGTTGGAAAACGCGTATGGAGCGTAGATCTGAGAGGGAAAATGCTCTAGGAAGGTAGAGGGACCAATTTTAGAGCTGAAGTTATGAGGAATAAGGCTTTGGCCGAGTGTTTTTAAAGAAAGGAGAGTAAAAGGACCAAAGTGCCCCGGATTTGGGCTAGGTGGCCGGCCGGCCACCTTTTCTGGCAGGCCAGCCACCCCCTACACTCACACCTGGCCGGTGGCCTCCCCCTTGGACCAAACTTGGTCGGTGATGTTCCCAAGGTGGTCTCCAAGCTCTCTGCAAATTTTGGTAGTGATCGGAATCCCCGGCGCCCGAGAAAGTACAAAGAAAGTGTACTTTTCATCGCGAAATCTCTCCGCGGGAATTTCAGCTCCAACTTTCGATGCGTATTTCATTGTCACTCACCAAGAGCAAGATGTATCCTTTTTGAATACATTATAACCCTTCCGGGAGGTAAACCAGAGGTTGCGATTGAGTCGCACTCGTCGAAACTTGCGTTTCTTTACTCGTTATTTCATAACAAACACGCGTCCGGGTTTGCGCTTATCCTGCATTGTTGTGCACGTTACTTGCATGCTCATGCATACCACTTGCATTGTTGTGCACGTTTCACGGGTATTGTCATACCCTCACGCTTAACTTGCGTTGTTACGTGCGTGTCTCTCGTTTTGCGATGCACTTTCCCATCGACACCGCGTTTGTCTGCATTCGATATCACACTGAACATATCTTGCTAACTATGTTGTGCTTGTTGAGTTTCTTCCTTTTTCAGGCACGATATTGTATGTACGGTTCATTTGAGGCTGGTACGACCAGATGAGCCGCACAGGTATTGTATCCCCTCCGTGTGAGACGTGTCGAGAATTCAATGATTCTCCGCATTCTTCAACTGCATGAAATGTAGTATTGCTTTGCAGTCTTGCTTAAAACTGTTGCATCTATTATGAATATTTGCTTCATTACAGCTTGCTGCTTCGTATGATCATTGAGTTACATCCGGCTTTGTGCATATCGCTTTGCATTTTGCCCCCTGCCTGCGGGCATGCCTGCGAGCACATCTTTTTGTTTATCTCGCTTGTTTGTCTAAGTCTTCGACCTTGTCAAAAATGCGTTGTCTTTGGGCTTTGACATTCACTCCCGTCACTCCTTTACTTTCGAGTTCTGTCAAAAAGGGGCAACTGTAGACACCCCATTTTTGACCGACCTTAAGATTCAGACGTCACCAACTGAGCTCTCGGTGATGTTGCATTTTGTGCTTGTTCTGAGGTTTCAGAGTCTCGGCTGCGAGCCTTGCCTCCGAACTTCCGGACTCTTTTGTGCTTTGCCTCGTTTTGCGAACCAGGCCCTGTTTTCCTTGTTTTCTCTTCCCGAAGGGAGGGAGAGGTCTCGTAGATCATCTCTCAGTTGCCTTAGGCCACGTTTCATGGTCGCAGGCCATTTTTCCTGTTTGGAGTCCGGTTCCCAGTTTTTGGAGTCGTCGGCCGTGTGCCTCGGTTCGGGACTGCTTAACTACCTCCGATTGCTCCGGTTTTTGGCACACACCTTATTTCCTCCCTTTTGAGGGACACTGTGGCCCGAGAGACCAACTTCGTGGTCGAACGCCACCTCCGGTGCTTAACAGCCTGTTTTCGGGGCCCCGAACTGCGCGTTTTAGCCCGAACCTTCGTTTTGCATCCGTCTTGGTCCATTTTTGGCAAGGACCTTATTTTCATTGTTAGGAAGGTAGTAGGAGGGTGGGAGACCAGCAAATTTTCTGAAAAACTAGCTTTTTCTCTTCATTTCCCTTCGTCGCCCGTTTTTCTTACTAGAAATGTGGTTTTTCCCATTCTCGGGCCACTTTTTCTGACTTTCCACCACAACATTGTGTTGTACACACCTGGAAGGCCACCAATCTTGGCAGGCTGACCAGTAATTCCTCTTGACCCTTTTGAACCCCTCTAAAAAGCTAGTTTTTCTCTTTCCTGAACCACTTTTTTTGGTTTTTCTCTACACAGCTGTGTTGCACTCATCTGGGAGGCCACCTTTTTGGGGTGGCCAACCAGTAATTGTTCTTGACCCCTTTGACCCCTGGTCGGCCGACCAGGGGAGGTGGCCGGCCGGCCACCTGGACCTTTTGAACCTGGTCGGCCAAGTTTGTCTCTTCAGGTGCCTTCCAGCTGTGCCAGCTGTTTTGCACTAGATCCATTGTTTGAGATTTGGTCCTTGTTTTGGTCCTTAAAAGGTGGTTTTTGACCCCTTTCTTAGCTTGTGAGAGAAGTTGGACCCTTTGGTCAAGCTTCTTGAGGAAGCTTGACCCTTTTGGTCAAGCTTCCTTTAGAAGCTTTGACCTCCCCTTTGAGGCTTCTCCAAGAAGCCATAGCCTTTCTCCTCTACATAACCAACCTTTCATCTCCATTTGCAAGGGTTAGAGATATTTGCTAAGGCATACACCCATCTCCCTCCATAGCTCTTTCTTCCAAGCTCTAAAGTCCATTATCCTTGGCCATTTACACTACAACTCATAGCCTACCACCTCCACACTCCATTCCAGCACCTTGAAGGTCATGTGCAGAGGTATAGAGCTCACATTCTTGGTCCAAAAGCTGCTGAGGTCAGCTTTACAAGGGTAAGTCCTCATTTCCCCTTTTCTAGCCTTATTTTGCTTCATATCTTAGCCCCTTTTGCTTGCATTTTTGGTCTCCAAGATAAACTGGAAAAGATCTTATTTTGAGCTACTCTTCAACTTTGTTTAAGAAAACTTTTCTGCTTGAAGTCATCTACTCCCCCTTTGTGCTTTATCTCTCTTTTAGGGCTTATTTTGCATGATATATCAGCCTTATTTTTGAACATTTTTGGGATTCAACCTAAACTGTAAAGTATCTTATTTTGAGCCCCTCTTCAACTTTGTTGAAGGGCTCTTTGCTTTTTGAGGCCATCTACTTCCCCTTACCCTCTATCTCTCTTTTAGGGCTATTTTTGCATCCTATTTTAGCCTTACTTGTGAAGACTTTTGAGATTTGAAATAAACTGGAAAAAGTCTTTTTTTGACATCCTCTTTAAGTTTGGTTAAGGTCCCATTTCTTTTTGGGGTCATCTTCTCCTATGCATGCTTAATTCCTTCATGATTAGGGCTATGTATTAGAGCACTTGCATTGGCCATGGTTTGGCCTCTTAGCCAGTGGCTTAGGTGTTTTCTTGAAGACCAAAATCAGAGGGGGGTGACCCCTTCTCTCCTTGTCTTGTTTGGTGATCCTTTTGGCCTTCCGAAGGGACCCTATTTTTCATGCTTTGAAGTCACTTTCCAGGCCTCATTCTGAGGGTTTTGAGGTCTGCCTTGGCTCTGTCCGAGGACCTTTCGGCTATATTTTATTTTCATGATGCATGTGTAGAGCAATCCCATTCAAGGCCTTTCAAAGAGGGTTTTCTTTGCATGTTTCGGAGACTGATTCCAGGGCCTATTTGGTGGGTTTTAGGGCTGTCATAACCCATTTCCAGAGTTGGTTTGGTCTTGTTAATTGTCTATCTTGTATGTGCTTAATACCCCCTTGTATCGCCCTCTAAAGGAACCCATCATTTGTGCATGTGTTGGCTGTATTTCAGAGATTATTTAGGCATATTTTGACATGTTTTATTCACTAATTTTTGTTGGTTTTGATGAGTTTTCATACGCTTCATATACATGCCATGTAAACCATGTTTGCTAGTCAAAGTTGCATGCTATTTTAGTCCATCATGCTAGCATCTTTTGGTCATGCTTTGAACTAGAAATGTTCATGTTTTGGGACTGTCTTGGCTCTGTCTTTGTGCTTCATAGTCAAATAATGCATGCTTTGTATAGCTATAAGTCAATACATGTGCCTAGTTTTGAGTTTCGAGGCTCATCTCATGCATCGGGTGCCATGTTTCCATGTTTCGGGACCTTTTAGCATCATGTTTGATCTTTGGAATTTACGTGTTTAAATGCCATGCTTCATTCTTGCCATGCCTTGTTAGAGTTGCATGCTGTGCCTTAGGTTCGGTCCTCGGTTTGTGTGCATGTGTGCACGCATCTCGGTAATCTCATTTTCATCTAATGGCCACTGATGTGAGTGTGGCTGAGGTCCACTCATGTTGGTGTAAGTCCATTATGCATTGTGTATGCCATTTCAATTCATAACATTGCGTATGCTAGGTTGTATGTTAGAGCATCCTGTATGCCATGTTACATCGTGCATTGTGTATGCCATTTCATAGCATTGCGTATGCTAGGTTGCATGTTAGGATTGCATTCATGCATGCCATGCATATTGCATTGTGTTTGGGATAGAAGTTAGCCCCAAACACGGAAACGAGGGACGTTTCGTACTCCGAGTGACGGAACGTGTCTCAATTCCCGGTCGCCGACACTCCGGATTAACCATGATGGAGTCTCGGTCTTGTTGTGTTTATATGTGCATTCATTTCCTATTGAGTCGTGCAATCTGACTCCTCGACCATTATGCATCGAGATGCGCGATTGGTGGCACGAGGATCGAGGTATGCATACATATGTGAAAATACTTCGCCATGTCCCTTTCTTGTTCTCTGTTGCAGCAAATCAGAAAATGGCAATCTTTTGGAGCTTCGTGCAATATTCCGGGCTTGGCTCTGAGGGTTTTGAGGTCACTTTCCAGGCCTCATTCTGAGGGTTTTGAGGTCTGCCTTGGCTCTGTCCGAGGCCCTTTCGACTATATTTTATGTCTATGATGCATGTGTAGAGCAATCCCATTCAAGGCCTTTCAAAGAGGGTTTTCTTTGCATGTTTCCGAGACTGATTCCAGGGCCTATTTGGTGGGTTTTAGGGCTGTCATAACCCATTTCCAGAGTTGGTTTGGTCTTGTTAATTGTCTATCTTGTATGTGCTTAATACCTCCTTGTATGGCCCTCTAAAGGAACCCATCATTTGTGCATGTGTTGGCTGTATTTCAGAGGTTATTTTAGGCATATTTTGACATGTTTTATTCACTAATTTTTGCTGGTTTGATGAGTTTTCATACGCTTCATATACATGCCATGTAAACCATGTTTGCTAGTCAAAGTTGCATGCTATTTTAGTCCATCATGCTAGCATCTTTTGGTCATGCTTTAAACTAGAAATGTTCATGTTTTGGGACTGTCTTGGCTTTGTCTTTGTGCTTCATAGTCAAATAATGCATGCTTTGTATAGCTATAAGTCAATACATGTGCCTAGTTTTGAGTTTCGAGGCTCATCTCATGCATCGGGTGCCATGTTTCCATGTTTCGGGACCTTTTAGCATCATGTTTCAGTGCTGGAATTTACGTGTTTAAATGCCATGCTTCATTCTTGCCATGCCTTGTTAGAGTTGCATGCTGTGCCTTAGGTTCGGTCCTCGGTTTGTGTGCATGTGTGCACGCATCTCGGTAATCTCATTTTCATCTAATGGCCACTGATGTGAGTGTGGCTGAGGTCCACTCATGTTGGTGTAAGTCCATTATGCATTGTGTATGCCATTTCAATTCATAACATTGCGTATGCTAGGTTGTATGTTAGAGCATCGTGTATGCCATGTTACATCGTGCATTGTGTATGCCATTTCATAGCATTGCGTATGCTAGGTTGCATGTTAGGATTGCATTCATGCATGCCATGCATATTGCATTGTGTTTGGGATAAGAGTTAGCCCCAAACACGGAAACGAGGGACGTTTCGTACTCCGAGTGACGGAACGTGTCTCAATTCCCGGTCGCTGACACTTCGGATTAACCATGATAGAGTCTCGGTCTTGTTTCATTTCATATTGAGTCGTGCAATCCGACTCCTCGACCATTATGCATAGAGATGCGCGATTGGTGGCACGAGGATCGAGGTATGCATACATATGTGAAAATACTTCGCCATGCCCCTTTCTTGCTCTTTGTTGCAGCAAATCAGAAACCGACAGTCTTTTAGAGCTTCGTGCAATATTCCGGGCTTAATTGTAAATAGAGGCTAATTGGGGCATCGCAAGGGATTTCTGCGCAAGGCAACTTAAGCATGCATCATTCATCATTCGGAACAGAGCTGAGGCGGTCCATGGATTTACGTGCTAGTTTGCTGCTTTCCTAGTTAAATTTGTTAATTAATTAGGATTTTGTATTTATTCGGACTGTATGTTATTTATTCGGACCCTCCGAGCGAGGGCACAATTGTAATAAGTGTGCGTGCGTGTGATGTATGTCTTCCAACCCCACGTCTTTCTCCCTTTTATTTACCAGCTTATGATGGTTAGATTAGGGCATGTTTCAATTAGCATACTTATGCTCGCATGTTTGCATCCATTCATCTGTATTGCATGCACCGGGCTCGGCGCATCATACTAACTGCATTATATTTCAATTCCAAGTTGAATACTTGTTAGTTGTAGCATTTCACATGCCATCTTTAGAATAGTCGAGCCTATTTTAGTTGCATTCCTTCATGTGTTGCATTAGGCATTTCAGCATAGTTAGGATTCATGCATGTCTTCTAATTAGCTTTTTTCTTTGGCTTGGAGTACTCGGTAAGTGTTTATGCTTTAGCATCCTTGCATGTGTGTGAGTGACTGCCATGATAGCATGCTTACCATGAGGCTATGTGCTTATGTGATATACCTGCCTGAATGCCTGTGGGTGAAGGTTGGATTATTTGGATTGGAACAATTCATCGACTGTGAGTTTTAAGTCCACTAGATAGTGGCAAATCATCTTGTTTTCTAAGCCCACCTGAGGGTGGCAAATCCACATTTTAGCCTACTTGCGAGAGCAAACTATTTTCAAAATGAACATGAGATGTTTTGTTCTAATTCAGGCGACCCAGTCTATACTTGTATGCTGTGCGCATCACATAGTAAATCTAGGCTAATAACCGGAATAAGAGCACATAATGTTTTCAAAACTAGATATCATGGTTAGTAGAGGCCGATCTTTGATCGGGCGAGCGGGAGTGCTCACGAAGTGACCTTCTCCAATCGTACCCAAGTTTCCGAGCCGAGGCAACTTTGGTGATGACGGACACGTGGCCTTAGGCAACGAGTTAGGGTTTCCTAAATTCCCCCAAAATAAATATTTAGGTGGCGACTCTGTATCTGGCAAAGCAGTCCATGTTTGGCACTTCTTTCAAAAAAATCTATTTTCAAAAACAATTTGCCGGATTTGAACTCTTTGATGATTCATCGGTTTTGCATTGCACTCTACGAGATTAGATACAGGACCGTGACATTGAGTCCTGAACTGTAGTGAGCCCATATGAACAAAACAGGATATTCCCTCCCGGGACGTTCGAGGACGTCTACAACGCTACCCAATTTTCAGGGCGTTACATGAATTTTACTTAGATCTTACTTTCATCTGTTGAGTCTTACTCAATAATAAATGTCTCTCATTTACAAAATTCTCTCACAAAAAAATTAATAATGATAAGAGGTATTTCAACCCTCTTTTAAAATGACTCTCTCTCAAAGAGTAGATATGAAAGTATAAGAAAAAAGACAATACTTAGATTTAAAGGTAAAAGAGCAAAGTAAAAGATACAATCAAAATTTCTGAAAACACAGATTTTCTCTCTTCAAGTTCTTTAATTTTACTCCAAGCAAAATGCTTCTTTTATGCCAAAAATATGTATCTGTTGGAGGAGGGATGATGCTCCTCCTCTAACTTTGGAGACGTCTCACATGGATTGCAGCTCGGGCATACTCAACACACGGAGCATGGACACTAATTCTCTTTTTCAAGATGTGCATGCGCCGTTTGAAATTAATGACTAAAGGTCGCTTTCGATGAATAATAATTACATTTTTTTCAAAACTTGCACAGAAATTTCTGACGTAAATTCAAAAAATAAATAGTAACTTTTCTATTAAAAAATCTAAATGCATAGTAAAATCTTTTTAAATAATATTTATATTAAATCTGAAAAAAATATATCACTTTTATAATCTTTGTAACTGTTGTAGAGATTTTGGATACACTCTAATGAAGGCAACCCACCACTACATAGTATATCAAGTTTCTCAAACGATGAATAATAATTTACTATTCATTGCACAAAAAAAAATTATTATTTTAAACCAATGTAGCCAAAATCTATTTTCATATTTGTGTAAAATGATTGTAAAATTTGTATATTAAAAAAATTTATCAAATAATATTTTAGACATCATCAAAATTAAACCACATGATTAATAAGGTGCATTATCAGTAATACTATAAATTCAAAATTTTTATTGAAAAATTATTCAAGAAATATCAATAGACGCCTTAAATATACACAATTATTTTCAATGAATCATTATTCTTTATAATAATACTCCACACTATTTATCATTTCATATTTGCCAATTTATTTTCTAAAAACTTAACAAAAACGTATTGAGTTCCATTATTTTAATTAATTAATATTAAATTGGACTATGCATGTGTATGTAAATCACTTCTAAAAATATAATGTCTCACATAAAATCACAATGGAATTAACTTTAATTAATGTAATGATATTTTATATTATGATACTTGTTACAAAAGAAAAATATTAATTTTAACTATGTATTTTAATAATCTTGGTCTTATCATTCTATAAAAGTGTTACATGAATATTTATAAATTTAGTTAAATTATTTATTTATTTTGATAATTTTAGTTCTATTTTGCTATAAAAATGTAAGTATTATTTATATGATATATATTAAAATATAAGATAGTAAAATAAACACTTATTCTGATATTAAAATAATAGTTAAATTAGAAAGAGAATTAGTAATATAAAACTAAAAAGGATTCTAATTGTTTAATTTTATTTTTTATATTTATTAGAAAAATAAAAAATATGTAGAAATAGAACTACACATAATTTATTTAAAAGATTAAATATAAATATGTTGTGATTGGATTAAGAAGAAAATACATAAATTAATTATGTAGAGTATTGATTTTTTCTTTAATATTCTTTTTGAATTATTCATACATATTGTATATAGGTATATAAAATTTAAATTAAATATGAATATTTTGTAATAAATAATTTCATATTAAATAAAAAATTAAATATAAATTAATATTAAGACATCAAAAAGATAGATAAAAATAAAAATATAAAAAAAATTAATTTGATCCATGAAATGCACATAATTAAACACATTCTGTTTTATTTATTTATTTATTTATATATCGAGATAATTTTTTTTTTCAAATAACATAATAATTAAATTAAAATATTAACTATATATATGAAAAATAAGTATTTTTTAAATATAGTCCATATAACGCCTCCAAAATAATTACAAGACTCCAAACACCAATACAAAGTGATATTGATACAATAGGTAGCTTTCATTAATTAGAGTTAATACACAAAAGATAACAATTACAAAGAGGTGTGAAAGCTACACAGTTAATCACATGACTTACTGGCTTACATCTTTCCCAGTCATTGCCTGATTATAACAAAAATGAGTCATAAGCTGAATACACATAAAGCCCTAGGCTTGTACAAAAAAGTTAATTACAAAATAAACACCATTGAGCCCTTAGCTCCACAATCCTCCCGAGTTAAAGTCCTTGGCGGAGGCATATCGCCAACACTTGAAAATAGTTTTTCCCAAAATAGGGTGAGTCAAAACCCAGTAGAAACAATCTAACAAAATATATGAATCTTAACAAAGATATAAGTATAATGTGCATATACAATGCCTGTGATAAAATCATTTATAGTTTACAAGATCATACTATGCCAAAATATCTACAATGTTTTCATATTTCATTAACATAACAAAATCTCAATACATGATTAAGTATCAACAAATAAGTCCGAGTACTTCTCACGGACTTCCAACTCACGTTCTTAAGTTGCTTCCTCAACTCCATGATGTTTCCACAATACCTTAACCAAGGGAATGGTCTTGCCTCGCAAGACTTGGTCCCGAGTATCCAAGACTCTTACCGGTTTTTCCTCATACGAGGTATCCTCATCTACCTCTAAGTCGGTTCAATCCAACATGAACGATGGATCCGGCTTATACTTCCGAAGCATGCTAATATGAAACACATCATGAACTCCACAAAGCTATGGCGGCAAGGCCAAACGGTAAACTACCTCTCTGATCTGCTCAAGGATCTCAAAAGGCCCAATAAATCGACGGGATGACTTCCTACTCTTTCCAAACCTCATCAAACTCCTCCTAAATGATATCTTCAAGAATACATGGTCTTCTACCTTAGAAGACAAAGGTTTCCTCCTATGGTCGACATAACCTTTCTGGCAACTTGAAGCCGTAACCAACCTCTTACGGATAAGTGCAACTTTCTTAACTCTAGGCCCAACATAGGTGCATCCCCTACCTCGTCCCGACACATAGGTGATCTACATGGTCGGCCATAGAAAGCCTCGAACAGTGTCATACTAATGCTTGATTGGAAACTGTTATTACATGAAAACTCTACTAGGGGCAAATGACTCTCTCATGACCCCTTAAAATCGAGGACACAATCTTGAAACATATCCTCAAGGATCTGAATGGTATGCTCGGACTACCCCGTTAGTCTGAGGATGATATGTAGTGCTAAAAGTCAATCTCGTGCCCAAAGCACTCTGTAGGCTCTGCCACAACTGAGCCGTAAAACGCGGATCTCTATCCGAAACAATTGTCATGGAAACCCCGTGCAACTTCACTATGTCCCTAATGTAAAGGTCAACAAGATAATCTACCGAGTCACTCACACGCATAGGTATAAAGTGTGCCGACTTAGCTAACTGGTCAACGACTACCCAAATTGCATCACTACCCCGTTGAGTCCTCGAAAGGCCCATAACAAAATCCATCGTGACATGCTCCCACTTCCACTCGGCTATAGGTAAAGGTTGCAACAAACCCGCTAGCCTCTGATGCTTAGCCTTAGCTTGTTGACAAGTAAGGTACCTTTATACAAACACGGCCACATCCTTCTTTATTCCCCTCCACCAAAACTGGCGACTAAGGTTGTGATACATCTTTGTGCCTCCCAGATGCATAACAAGGCATAAAAGATGAAACTCTCGGAGTACTTTCTCTCTGCAAGACTCCAGTACGAAAAGATGGTCAAGATATCTAACAATAAAGTCAGATTACACGTTCAAGCCTCTTTCTACCTTCCCACTAGAAATCTTCTCCCGGAGGGATTCTACTTCAAGGTCACTCTTCTGTGCTTCTATCATTCGGTTCACAAGTGTAGGTTATACAACTACCGAAAACAAAGTTGCAGACTCAACAGACTTGCCAAGATACAAGTCAAACTCCCCAATAGCACCCAACATCTCCCATTCCCGTATAGCAATACATCATACTCTTGTGATCAGAAAACACTTCAAAATTCTCACCATACAAATAATACCTCAAAATCTTCAAGGCAAAAATCACCGCCGCTAACTCTAGGTTATGAGTAGGGTAGTTCCTCTTGTGTATTTTCAATAGCCCCAAGCCATAAGCTACTATCTTCCCTTTTTGTATAAAAACACAACCCAAGCCTTTCTAGGCATCACAATACACCAAATAGCCCAGACCCTTTTTCGGAATAATCAATACTGGAGCAGTAGTAAGTCTAACCTTAAGCTCTTGGAACAACTTCTCACAGGTCTCACTTCACTCAAACTTTGCTCCTCTCCTCGTCAATCTAGTCAATGGTGAGGTTAATCTAGAGAATTCCCTCATGAACTGATGATAGTACCTGGCCAACCCCAAGAAACTACGAATCTCAAAAGTATTTTTAGGTTGTTCCCAATCTTACACTGACTCTATTTTGAATGCATCTACAGTCACCCCTTCCCTGAATATCATGTGGCCTAAGAACTTAATTTCCCTCTGCCAAAATTCATATTTCCTAAACTTTGCATACAATTTATGCGCTCTAAGTAACTCAAGTACCACTCGCAAGTGTTCTTCCTGCTCCTTCTCAGAGGGTGAGCAAATCAAGATGTTGTCCACAAAGACGACCACAAAGAGGTCTAGGAACTCACGGAAGATCCGATTCATCAAATCTGTAAACACAGCTGGTGCATTGGTTAGCCTAAAGGGTATTACTAGAAACTCGTAATGGCCATACCATGTACGGAATACCGTCTTCGGGATATCCTTCTCCTTTACTCTCAACTAGTGATAACCCGATCTCAAGTCTATCTTAGAGAAGTAACAAGACCCTTTCAACTGATCAAACAAATCATCTATACGAGACATTGAGTACTCATTCTTAATAGTTACCCGATTCAACTTCCGGTAATCTATACAAAGTCGCAACACACCATCTTTCTTTTTGGAAAAAGAGTCGGTGCTCCTCGAGGTGAAGTACTAGGGTGAATAAAACCCTTATCTAACAATTCCTAGAGTTGAACCTTCAACTCACTTAACTCAGTAGGCGCAAATCTATACGGTGCCATAGAAATCGGTGCCGAGCTAGGCACTAAGTCAATAGAGAACTCAATCTCTTGGTGAGGTGGTAAACTGGTAAAATCCTCCGGAAAAACATCCAGGTATTAACAATCTACCCTTGGCAACTCAACTCAGACTTCATCACACTCGGTACTCAAGAAGTTGACAAGAAGGCAACTAAGCTCACTCTACCCATGCAGATCATACACCGGTGATAAGACTTTATCCACCTGGTCCCCTAAGAAATAAAAGTGCTCACCGCTCAAGGTACATACAGTAACCCTCTAACGGTAGCAATCTATAACAACCCGATAGGATGACAACCAGTCCATACCCAATATAACATCAAAACTAAACATATCAATCAACACAAATGCAAAAAGAAGTCAGCGATCAGCAATTTCTATGCCACAACCCCGACACCCCTACTTCAAAATAATCTCACCACCAATAGGTGACTCTACACAGATAAGAGATGCTAACTGAGCCAACTTTAACCCCAAAACCGATGCAAATGCAGAGAGATAAATGAATGAGATACACACGTATCAATCAACACATTAGTAACAGAATTGCAAAAAAAAAAGGGTACCTCTCACTACTGAAAGCGCTGGTACTAGGTGCCTTAAATATACACAATTATTTTCGATGAATTATTGTTCTTTAATAATACTCCACACTATTTATCATTTGATATTTGTCAATTTGTCTTCTAAAAACCTAATAAAAGAAATATTGAGTTCTATTATTTTAATCAATCAATATCAAATTGGACACTACACGCATATGAAATCACTTCTAAAAATATGATATCTGATATAAAATCACAATGGTGTTAATTTTAATTAATATAATGATATTTTATAATATAATATGTGTTACAAAAGAATAGTTTTAATTTAAATTTAAAATAAAATTTCAATTTAAATTATGTATTTTAATAATCTTAGCCATATTGTTCTATAAAAGTGTTACTTGAATACTTATATATAATAAATTTAGTTAAACAATTTGTTTATTTTAATCATTTTAGGTATATTGTGCTATAAAAGTGTTATTATCATATAATGATTTTATATGATATATATTAAATTATAAGATAGTAAAATAAACACTCATTTTGATATTAAAAATAATAGTTAAATTAAAAAGAGAATTAGCAATATAAAATTAAAAGTGATTCTAATTATTTAATTTAATTTTAATTTTTATATTTATTTGGAAAAAAATGTAGAAATAAAACCATACAAAATCTATTTAGAATATTAAATATAAATATGTTGTGATTGGATTAAAAGAAAATACATAAATTAAATATGTAGATTATTGATTTTTTTTCTTTAATATTCTTTTTAACTTATTCATATATATTGTAATATGTATGCAAAATTAAAATTAAATATAAATATTTTTTAATAAATAATTTTATGTTAAATAAAAATTTAAATATAAATTAATATTAAGACATCAATAAGATAGACAAAAAATATAAAATATAAAAAAAAATTAATTTGATCTGTGCGATGCACATAAGTAAGCACATTCTGTCATATTTATTTATTTATTTATTTGTATATCGAGATTTTTTTTTTCAAATATCATAATAATTAAATTAAAATATCAAACATTTAAAAGAAATTTGATAGCGACAAAACTAAATAGAAAAATATATGAAAAATAAGTATTTCTCAAATATAGTATATATAAAATTGATTATTATAATTAAAATTGAATTTGTGTATAACTTTATATGTAAATGAAAAAGGCATGCTGATGTGTCTTTTTTTTTTTTTTTTGTAAAAAAAAAAAAAAAAAAAAGCCTTTAGAATATGTCACCTAAGTAAGGGAAAAATATTAGTTTTATATATATACATATATATATATATATATGATATGATGAGACCTTTACTGGAAATTCTATTTCCACATCCCTAATTATCTCAGTGCACTCACTAAATGAAATATTATTTTAATGACAATTATACTCTAAACTAAAATGACCATAATAGACATCCACTAGCAACCATAATATTATATGAAAATATTCTCTATATATATCTTTAAAAAAAAAATCTCAGTGTACACATTTTGAGTTCATTGTTGTCACTTTGTTTGCTATACACTCTCCACTCCTCTATTGCTTGTAAAGTAATACTCTCATAATAACTCTCATATTATTTTAATCTCTAAATTTATACTCTATTAGAGCATCTCCAATGGTTTGCCATTGGAGCTGCCAAAGCTAAAATATAGTAGCTTTGAGAAAAAAGGGTTCTCCAATGGTGAGATATAGCAGCTGTTAAAAATGACAAATGCCAAAGTTGTTGCCAAGTTTGACAACTTTGGCAAATGGCAAATCTGCCAACTCGCCCCAAACCAACTGATTTTCTTCCTTCCCTCTATTCCTTTCTCATCTGTTTGTAGAAAAACTCAAATAAAAACAGATCAATTTTTCATTTTGCAAAATTCACAGTTTTTTTTTTACAACATTTTTTTAAAAAAAAAAACAGAATTTCACTAAAACAACAACAACATTCAAGCAAAAAATTTCAAACAACAACAACAACAACATTCAAGCAACAACAACATTCAACAAAATCGATGATAGATGTATCTTCATTAGGATCTAAAAGGTTTGATTTTTACTTTAATAGATTGATATAAAAAAAAATAAAAAAATAAATATATCATACCTTGATCGGTGATTGAAACCAAGAGTCCAAATCGGTGATTGAAACCTTGAGTTGATCGGTGATCAGTGATTGAAACTGAGAGTTGGTTGGTGATTGGTGGCTGAAACCGAAAGTTGATCGGTGCTCGGTGACTGAAAGAGAGAGATATAGAGAGAGAGACGGAAAAAGATATAGAGAGAAGGTTTACTTGATGGAGATTAAGACAGAGAGAGACAGAAATAGATATAGATCGGTGACTGAAACCAAGCTTTGGCTTCATCAATGGAGACCGAGAGAGAGACAGAAAGAGATATAGAGAGAAAGACGGTTTAATCGATGGAGACTGAGACTGAGAGAGACGAGAAGAGATATAGATCAGTGACTGAAACCAAGCTCCAGTTTCATCAATGGAGACGGAAAGAGATATATATATATATAGAGAGAGAGAGAGACGGTTTAATGGGATAAGAGAAAGAAGGTGAGAGTGAGGGAGACAAACTTTGCAATGGAGAGATATAAAGATAGAGATGTGTGAGAGATAGATATGGAGACAGACTTTGCAATGGGATGTATGAGAGAGAGAGAGAGAGAGAGAGAGAGAGAAGAGAGAGAGAGGAAGATAAAAAATAAACACATATAAAATCACAAAAAAATCTATATCCAAACAACACCTACAAATTTGGAGGGAAAGTTGGTTGGGATTTGCCAAAATAGCAAATGACCATTGGAGCATCATTGTTATAATTTGGCAAATAGCAATGGCAATATAGCAACAACCATTGGAGATGCTCTTAGTGATGAAAATATTAGTTTTTTTGAGCAAAACCTTTTTTTTTTTTTTTTTTCCCCTTTTGCGGTTTTTAATCGGATAACCAGTGCCGAATTATTTTATTATATTTGGACATCAACTGTCGAAAGTTTTTTTTTTTGAAACAAATTTTTTGAACTAATCACTTTTATTCGGAAGTTAAGTTTCGAATTAAATGCATAATTTTGGAAAACTAGTGCCGAAATCCTCAAACCGAAAAACAAAAAAAAAAATAGAAAATAAAAAATAAATTTAAAAAAGGGGAAATTGACCAATAAATCCCATTTTGTAATCTTATAGTCCATATGGTCCTAAATGTTTTCTTGTACACTGTGTAGCCCTTTAGACTAATTGTTGACTATTTTGCCCCTAGTTTGTTTGCCGAAAAGGTATTGGTTGATCATTTATGGGAATAAGGTTGTGTGTGTTTCACGTTAATTCAAAAATGGTACTAATATATTTTAGTGGTGATGTGAATAATGCAAAATGTGGGATTGTGGAACGTCATAAGAATATGACATGAACACAAGGGTCGACACACAAACCTGAATTGATGCCCTAAATGTGAACAAAGATAATGGATCAACCCGTGGTTGCTTGAATGGTCACTTACAACCCAACAATAGAGATCAAAATTGTGTGGAACATCCCCAAATTGGAAATATATTCCGTTTGAGTAGCTTGACAAAAACCCTAGCTGTGTTCGATTGTCATGTGTTGTGTTTGAAATTGCAAAAAATCCGTGACTCCATCCCACATTTGATATTCAGGTGATTATTTCCAAAAATTTGGTAGGTACATTTTGGGTGGGTTTTTGTGGGTGTGTGGAACCCTAACATTTACGTATCTGGCGGAGTGTTGTGGCAAAGTTCAAGTCAAGGTATGGATTCGTTCACTGCCGACATGTGTATCATAATTCCCTGGTAAGCCCACGTAATGTACACTCTTTTACAAGTCATTTGTTTGTGTTTTGTTGTTACGAATATATGAGTTTTGTGTCTCATCTATGTTATGTGAAATCATTTACGCCGGTTTGTGAGATGTGTGAAATGTGGGGGAATTTTCCAACTATTGTACTTCTGTCATTTGATTTCGGATCTAGGGGTGTTTGATGTTTGTGGATGTTAGTTTTATACACACTATGTACTGATGTATGGGCCACACAGATCCCATGGTCAAAATTGTGTAGGGTTTGTGCACAGCGTTCATGTCTACGGGTGTTTGATGTTTGTGGATGTTAGTTTTATACATAGTTTGGGCCACACAAATCCCATGGTGAAAATTGTGTAGGGTTTGTGCACAGCGTTCATGTATATAGTGGAGTCCCATAAGTTTGTGTGACTGTGTTATTGGTGGTTTGTTGTATACCTGTAAGTGGTTATGTGTGGGGACTACATGTCCCTGGTTTTTGAAACCAAAGACTTTAGTTTAGTTTATTCATGTGTGGGTGGTGATACATGTGCATTGTTTATTCTTGTGTATTGAAAATCCGCCTTCCATAAAACGTGGGATTATATATTCCAAATATAAACAAAAACATCCCAACAAATATGCGAGGGTATTATCGGCAACCAAACACCATTCACATTTGAAAACAGGATCTATTGGTAACAAATCACGTATAAAGGAACTTATGAATCAAACAGTTGTTATGTGGGACCAAATGGATCACATGTTCCTATAGTGGGACTTTATGATAAATATCCCTTAAAAAAACGAGGGTTTTATGGCAATGGAGTGCACAGAGGTCTAGAAATAATAAATACAATAACAAAATAGAAAGATGGCTCATCTTCAACAATATTTTGGAAATTTTTTGTGGTGTTTTTTTATGAAGGTTCAATGGAGTCTTCAATGGAGGACCTTGTTTTCACTTCACTCTGTGGTCTTGAGTGGTCTTCATGTGGGTTTACAATGGGTTTACAAATCTTGAAGCAAGATCACTCAAAAAGTGTGTTAGGTTTTATTATTGGCAATCCCGTTTGACAAGGATTTCTTTAAGAAATTGATTTTCTTCCAAAACTATGATTACTTTTGGATTTCTATAAGTAATTAGATTTCTTCCAAAACTAGGATTACTTTTGGATTTTCTATAAATAGTTGGTTTTCTCCCAAAATTATGTAATTCCTTCAGATCTTCTTTTTGATTCTTAAGGTTTATATCTGGGGATATTTTGTTAGTTTTCTTTGATGTTTTATTGAGTATTCAACTCATGATTTAAAGAGAGTACATCATAGGTTTTGTTTGTTATACACAAGAGAGAGAGAGTTGTTCTTCGGTGGATTCTGAAGAATTCGAGCCTGAAGCTTCGATAGATTCTGGAGTGGCTCATCGTAAAGACAATTCCGAGGTGAAGACGGGGTTGGAAGAGGCACATAGAGGTTGGTTCAATTAGGCGTGGATTCGCTAGGTAATTGAGAGTATACCTGTGTAATTCCTTTAAATCTTCTTACTGGATTGTTTTGTGGCTGTTGCCCGTGATTTTTTAATCACAGTTTGAGGTGTCTAATTGTGATTTTTCCACGTTAAAATCGTTGTGTTGATTTGTCTTGATTGTTTGATTGGGATTGTTATATACTGCTTAAAATTGTTACTTAATCACAAATTAATATCTAGGGAATTTCTAATTTTTTCAAAGTGTGTGAAAATAAGGGTTGAGTGGTGTGTGTACAATAATTATAAGTGAAGTGTATAATTGTAACTTTTAGTGTATGAATTGAGAAAATTAATTAATAATCAAATTAACAAGTGTGTTTACTGAGTGAAGATGTGCACTGAGGTAATGAAGTATGCAGAAATATAATTTCCTGACCTTTACATGTAGGAAATATTAATGTGGCTCATTGTAGACTTTTCATGTCAAAATAAAATACTATTGAAGATGAAATTATTTACAATAATGATATTGTCACATCATTCTTGTCAAATTTCGTGTATGAATTTTTTATATGTTTAGAATTTTTCTTTTAAATATATCACCTTTGTTAAAATTTTCTTCTTTATATAAATTAAAAAATATTTATCATCAAATTTATTTATTTTGTATATTCATATAATAAAAATTACGTATAAGACTCATTATATTTAAAAAATAGTACAATAAAAAATATTTTTAAAAAATTGAAGTAAAATATTCTGACAATATGTAATCGTTCCAATTTTTTAAAGATCCTTTTAACAACTGTTCAATAGACTAATAAATAATGCTAAGAATGTTATGTTTTACATATTTATATATTTTTTAATATTATTACCGCGCATACCAACCACTTTCACATAACAATCACTTGTGGAAAAAATCATTCATCCTTTGTCTCAAATTATTTGTTAATGTATTCTCTTGTATCAAATTTTTTAATTTTTTTTTTGACTAATTAAAATATTGCTTAAAAAAGTTTTGACACAAGAATACTTTTGTGTTGGACATAATTTGGAACTAAGGTATTATAATACTCTACATATATTTTTGATATGAATATTTCAAATTATTTGTTTAGGTTTTGTACAATTCTTTATCAATTTTGTTTTTATTTTTAACTGAGAATATAAAATTTAATTTAAATTATTTTTTATAGGTTTTATTTTTTCACATTTTTGATAATTCATTTTTTCTACTTTATTTTTTAAACTTGGAAGAACCTTTTATAATTTCATGGTATGATTATTTTACCATACTTTCTTAATTTCTCAATTTTTAATTAATACTATTTGTAGTTGTTTTTATTATACTTTTATTTTTTTTAAAAAAAAAAATCGAAAACAACTAGTGTGAGTAAAAAACTAATGGTATTATTAATACAATTATGATAAATAAAATAATAAATCTAATGTGATGTATAAGCATAGTTTTTATAACATTGCTTCTATTTTTATATGAAAAAGTCTAGGTGTACATACCGTGGTGGAGCTATGAAACTAAATAAGGGGGGACACTTATTAATTACAACTTAAATTTTTTTTTTTTTCATAGCCAATAATAAGAAGATAATACAATTTTACAAAAGTATTTCACATAAAATTTTATAATTAATTTCGAGTAAAATCGAAAAGAAAGTATTGAGAGATTAGTTTACAATTAAAATTTTACAATTAAAGAAAGTATTGAGAGATTACTTTCGAGTAAAATTTTACAATTAATTTCAAGTAAATTAATTTTACAATTCGTGTATTATGGACAATGTAAAAAAGTTATATATTTAAGTCATAAAATAAATTATAAAATGGTAAAATAAATCAAATTTTTACAAAATTTGAGTAAAAATTTCATATAATAGTGAAATCACGTCATTATTGGTATATGATATTACCAACCGATAGTAAAACAACATATGAAAGATGAACTCCATATGCAAGCATAACTAATACTCTAGTAATTTTTACATGTATATAGCAAGATTAATTATATTTGCATATCAATAATGATAGCTATTACCTTTTTATTGATATTTTTTTACAAAATTTTTATACATAAAAATATAATTTGTTGAGGTCACTTCATTTTTAATAGAACAATCACTATTATTTTCATAAATTTAAAAATGCCTTTGACATTTTATTCTAAATATATATATATATATATATTTTTTAAAATTTATTTATATACATATGTAAAAAAAAAAGAAAAAGAAAAAGAAAAAATCTAGGGGGGCACATGACCCCCCGATCCTCATGTGGCTCCGCCATTGTGTACATAAGAAACCAAATATAAATTGATTTTTTATATATATAATTTTTTTTTATCATTAAACACAAATTAAGATAATGGACTTCACATTAATAAATACATGTGGGGCATATTGTATTGTATCTAGTGGTAAAAAAATTAAGTAAAAAATTTGTTTATGAAGAAAAAAAAAAAATAGTGGTAATACATATTATATATAATGTTTAGCTACGTCTCAAAAAAATATCTCGAAAATTCTTTCAAAATGAAATATATGAACCATATTACTTGGATATTTTTCATGAAAAACCGGCTTGAGCTCAAACAAATTTATTTTGATTTTGCTACTATAATTAAAACTCAATTTTCTTGTCTTACTAAAATTTTTCGATTTGATAATTCCATGGAATATACAGATACAAACTTTCTTTCTTTCCTTCGAGAAAGTGGAACCATGCATCATTATTCATGTTGAATGGAAACAAAGGCACCTCTTCATATTAATTGTGCTCTTCTTATCTTTACTTCATGCCCAGAGCGCTTTTGGGGGTGAAGTTGCTCTCATGGTCGTTTATACCATAAAACTGTGTTCCTACACCTTTTCTTGGTAATCAGACTTCTTATGAGCACCTTTATGGCACTCCAACTGACTATAAATCTCTTACGTTGTATTTGGTTGAGAGATTTCTGAAAGAATTTGAAAACAGAAACGGAAAAAGCGTGTAAAATTAGGTGAAATGTAGGTATATTTTATTCATATTTCACATATCTTTTACCTTTCCCTTTCAAATCCCTTCTCAAATCATCTAATCAAAACTAAAACCTTAAGCTCGTCTTTGTTGTTTTTTGCGGTATGGCATAAACATTATCGCTATTAAGATCCGCATTCCAATCATCGTTGTGTTTCTTGCTATGTGATCTTCTAGAAACACAAAATGTACATTTACCCTGCACTTATATTCCACTTTCCATTGATTCCTCGTTTCCTAATGAGCGTGATACATATTCCACTTCTGAGATCATGCCTATGGTTGCTCTTAAGGTGCTTACCCCACTTGTCAATCCTACTATTATTTCATCTAGCTCCCTTGTGTGATAACCTTGTTCTGTGTTATATTAATAACCTTAATTATGATTGTGATTATGTGCTTAATATGGTTTTGGGTGTTAATTATGTGATTAATTATGTTTTTGAAACTATATCTATTCACCGTAGAAAAATCTGTTCAATTTATTGCTATAATTTTGGAAATTGAAGGCCGTAAAGACGATAGAAATTGAAATTGATTGCATTATTGTGATTAGCACGATTTTTAAAAGCTATGGTGAAATTTGATTAAAAATTGATTCGTATTAAAATAATTAGATTAATTTAGTGCTTATAATTAAGCTTAATTGATTAACACTAAGCTTGGATTAGAAATGTTGATTAGTCTAATTTATAAATACATGGGAGATTAATGTACAGGCTCACATTTGAACCCTTTTCTCATATTTGGCTGAATCATACTCTAGAGAGAGAGAGAGAGAAAGTAGGGGACGATTCTAGAGAGAGAAAGGGCACAAATTGTAGATTTGAACTCACAACTTGAAGATTTGAAGAGTTAGGTTCAAAGATTAGCTGTAATTGAGGAGATTGAAGTTTCTAGGTAAGCAATTAAACTCTAAATTATAAGTTGAAGTTCATAAAAGTGTGAACTCAATGTATATATGAAGCTTAATGCATGAATTAAGTTAAGGTTAGTAGATTTGAGAACATTAGATACATGCATGTAAGAATTGGCCATAATGTTTGCATATTTGAATGTGAAGCATGTTGATCATGATGAATTGAAGGTTCTTTGACACATGCATGTAAGAATTTTCATGTATTGTAGCTTAATTTCAAGCTTTGAAGCTTGTCCATGCAAGATATAAAACATGAATTGTTTATACATAAAGTTTATGGTTTGAAATTTGTTAAATCCATGGAATTTTGAACTATGGTTGTAAGTCATCTTCAAAAATATTTTTTTGGAAGTATGCTTTCATATTTGATACATTATACATGAATTGGATCTTTGGAATTGTGATTTGAACTTCAAACAAAATTCTGGAAAACCCAGAAATCGACCTCTTCGCTCAAGCGAAGGAGTTGCCGCTCAAACGGAAAACGAAGGCAACCAAAAGTTTTACAGAGGTTTGTACAGTGGCTTGAGTGGCAAACCTTGCGCTCGAACGAACCTTGTTTTGCAAGGCTCATCGCTCGAGCGTCAAAAGTCTCGCTCGAATATAAAATTTATGCAACCAGTATTTTTATAGAGTTTTACAGACCGCTCGAGCGACCAAAGCTACGCTCAAGCGGAGAGTCCTGTTTCAGAAATTTTGAAAAATTGTTTTATGTTCCGTTTTTTGTTCTCTTGCATTTTTAAGCACTCTTAGGCATGTATTGAACATAGTAAATGAACAAAAGGGATAAGAAAGAGGCCTAAGAGAAATAAATAAGTTAAGAACAAATTGAATTGTTTGTGACCCAATGTGTTATAAAATGTGTAGGGTCAAGCACGAGGACAAATCCATCGACGAAACACTGTGAGTAATATCTTAGTAAAGATATGGTCAAGTATGTTATTTTTCAAATGTTACTTTTGTATAAGCTTTACGGATTTGTTGATTTGAATTATGAATGAATATTCTAAATGCGTGTCTTTTGCATAAGGCACTATGAAGAACATGAATTGGGCTTAAGGCCGTTTGTTATACTTAATGAGAATATGAATGGGCCTAAGGCCATTTGATGTGTTTGACAAGGATGTTACTTACTAGTGAATTTCATTCATGTAACCTCTTTACTTTGGATATTATTTACTAGGCTTGTGTTCACTCTGATTTACACGTATGTAGGTGAGCAAAGAGATGTTCAACCCCAACCTTAGTGAAGCTTGTGAGAGGAGTCCAAATTTTTGTGAAGTCAGCCCGAACGTCTCACGCACGAGACTTTTTTGTTGTTTAATGTTTCGGTATGCCATGTAAGCACAACTCAATGGACAAAATTTTTAAGACTGCTTCCGTTTGGCCCTTTTACTATTATAATGTATGCTTGGTTTTGTCTGAGGCTATAGGTAATCTTATGATTACTGACTGATTATGACATTAACCTACCCGGGCGGGTTCGGGCATGACACCTTGAGTCCTCTTCACTCATTGCTAATTGATTTTGAGTTGAATGCTTCAATATGATATCGTAACTAGGTCTTGTGTGGCCTCTCACCTCTCGCAGCACAACGGTCCATCTTTCAATTGGGCTTCCTACATCACCAATTTAAGCCACCCGAACTTAATTACTTACATTGGAGACTAAATTGACATAATTTAAATATTAAAAATAAATTTGAAACACATACTCTAGGAACCAAATTCACACATTTTATTGGAGACTAAAATTGCACTAAGTTCATATTAATTATTCCTTTATATACACACACACACATATATATATATATATATATAAATTGGATGAGTAGTTCTCGACTTAGTGAAGTCTTTTCATCACTTTATGCCATGTAAATTTTTTATTTTTCTTTTTAGAGCAAAAAATTATACAGATACCTTAGATTTGATTAAGAAGGCTTTTCTTTTTTTCTTTTTTTCAAATTTTTTAAATAAAGAGCTTATATGTTATGGGAAAGACTGTGGGACACACTCCTTAAAGGATGTGTATCATATGTATCGTATAACTAAAAAAAAAATAATAATAATAATTTCATACTTTTTGAGTCATAACTAAAAAAAAATAAAAATAAAAAATGTCATAATCAAATACAAAAAAGGCACAATCAAAATCTCAAAATAATGTCATAACTAAAGAAGAAAATTAATCATAACTAAAGAAAAAATAATATAACTAAGGGTGCATATAATATGAGATATATATAATAGGATTCTCCATATATTAATAATAAAAGAGTTTAAGAGTACAACATTCTAGGGTATACAAACCCTCTAGCATAATCAAATAGTTGTGTTGAGATACAAGAAGGAAAAAAAGGATAAACAAAAAATCCTTCTATGATGTTACTTTCTTGATTCGCAAGGATGTCTGCACAGGCATTGGCTTCACAGTATACATAATTAATTGATTTTACCCTTAGGTAATGCAAGAGGTACTTGCAATCATATATGAATTGTTAAGATAGTGACACTCGTTACTGTTCCCCAGATAAGAAGTTTCAAAACTTGTGCATCAGTTTCAACTTCCAAATTAACAATATTTGGCTCCATTGTTAGGTTAAGACCATCTCTCATTTTCTTACTTACCCAAAAAAAAAAAAAAAGACCATCTCTCATGACCCAAAGTTCAACCTTTATGCTGGACACCACACTAATATTCCTGCTAAAACTAGTAACCTAGAGACCCAAATGGCCTCTAACAAGTCCCTCCTTAAAGGCTAACCCTGGATTTCCCTTAGCCGCACTATCTATGTTGAGTATGAAGGATCCATACTTGGGAGGTTTCCAACCCACTGCCAAGAAAGAATTGGTCCTGGTAAATTATGGAAATTTGCAGTATGTTGTCATTCAATAGCATTGGCCAGACTAAGGTTTGACGGATTAAGAAGGCTTATTTATTTATTTTTTTATATATTTTTTTTACTTACTTGAATTGTAGCCGGGAAATAGAGAAAGAAAAAAGCCTAAAGCAAACTTAGGCTTCGTTTGGGAAGCCATGGTTTGGATTTTTTTGGCTATTTTAGCCACAAAAAAACAAAATAGGCTATTTTAGCCATAACAAACAAAATATCACATCTAACCCATAATCATTACATTCTTCTCTTACAAAAAAACTCAAAAAAGCCAAAAAGTCAAAAAACCCTTCCCAAACCAAGCTTTTAAGCCCAGGCTAAAATAGCCAAAAAAGCCAAAAAGTCAAAAAGTCAACCCACTTCCCAAACGGAGGCTTAAAAGACAAAAAGTGGGATTACATTTTCCTTCCCCTTTCTTTTCTCCAGTATTTTCCATTATAACCAAACAAAAAAGGGATATTACATTTTTTTTTTTTTTCATTTCTCTCTTCAAATCCTCCAACCAAACACAATCTAAATGGGTTTATAATTTTCAAACAAATTTTAGGGAAACGTTTTTCTTTGGACTGGAGGGTACTGTTGGGCCTTCATGGGTCCATCATGAAATCACCATATGAATTCAAAAGAATGTATAATTGATATCACTTCTTCAAAAAAAATTACTTCATAAAATCAAATCCATGACTGATCGATGAATTTGTGTCAACATACATTTTATAAATTTAATTTTTATATTTTATATTTATTTTATAGTGTATATATATTTAAAAATTATTATTTATATTGATTTGAAAATAATATTGATATGAATATCGATATCGATATCATGACAATTTTTTTTTTAAAAAAAATAAAATATAAATAATATCGATATATTGAACTTTTTCAATTATCAACGTGAATAATATATAAACAAAAAAAAACACAATATCCTCTAATTGAGATACCAAACTGGAGAGAAACGTCTCCTAAATTTCAAACAAATGGGGAATTGAAAAAGTTCAAGTTTGCCACCTTGAGAGAGCGAAGACATTCTAAAATCAGACGCAACAAAAGTCCAAAAATTTATTTCATTTTCAATTTGTGTCTGCTTTGGTCTCATCATATGAACTAGAGTGACATAGCTCCACCATTTGTCCTCTCTCTCTCTCTCTCTCTCCACTTTGTTTGCAACGCCTATTTTGACCTTGCGTTTCGTAGCTTCACTCAATTTCTTTTTTTAGAAGAGGTTAAGGTCTGTTCTTCTACACACCCTTCACTGTTTCTTTGATCTTAAATTCAGGCTTGCACTTCAATTTTAAGTGTTTGATGTGTTGTTTTGATAGATTCCCTATCCAGGTATGATTTGAATTTGGTTGTTTGATTTGAAGTTTTGTTCTTTGGTTGCTTCTTGTATGTGGAATAATTAAGAATTTATTATATCTTTTTGTGTGTTTTGTTCTTTTGGGTTTTTCATGAGATGTGATTTTGAAGAGTACATGTTTGTTATGTCTCAAGTTGGAGTACTGATGATCTTGCTTTTGAAATGGTATTAAATTTTATATGGATGGTCAAACATGAAAGAGGAATTTCAATAGTCAGAATGGTAGGTGTATTATATCCATGTATTGGTGTTCCCCTGTATGAAAGATGCAGTGAATTTCGTAGAATATGACTGCCTCACTACCTATTGGCGCAAGTAACTTGAAGAAACTCGGCCTATGAACATGACCCAAAATACTTAAGCCAAGCTACTTAGTAGCATTGTTCACAAAAACAATAATGCTACGTTTCAGGAAGGACACTCAGGAAAACTATCAGGAAAAGGTGGGTCCCACCTGATAAGGGAATAAAAAAAGAAAAAAAAATGAAAGAAGTCGTTTGGCTGCTGATGGAAGAAGTTCTTGGGTGAACTTTTATATTCTATCAACAACAAATAGGGTGGGTTCCACCCAGAAAAATAAAAAAAATAATAAAATAATAAAAAATAAAAAGAAAAGGTACCGTTTGGTAACACTTACGTTTTCAGTTTATATTTATAAAAATTTTAAAAACTTAAATAAAAACTTGTTTGGTAAAATTTTTGATTTATAAATCAGTGGTCTCAATTTATAAATTTGGCCAAAAAATGAAAACACAAAAAATGTGTTTCCGTTTTGAGTTTTGAGTTTTTTTTTTTTTTTTTTTATCACCCAACACTAGCCACCACCACCCACCCCCTATCACCACCTGTCACCACTACTCACCACCAAACACCCGCCACCACCAGCCACCCACCACACAAAGCCCCACCACTTTTACCGCCACCACACTCCACTACCATTCTTCGCCACCACTGCCTTACCGCCACTATTATCTGCCATACTACACCATCACTGCCGCCATCATCCGCTACCACCTTGGTGAGTGGTGGTGGCAAAGCGGTAAATGTGGCGCGAAAATGGTAATGTGGTAGTGAACAAGTGGAAGTGGTGAAGTAATGAAAATGGTGGCGGGTGGTGGCTAGTGTTGGATGGTAAAAAAAAAAAAAAAAAAACTCAAAACTCAAAATGGAAACACATTTTTTGTGTTTTCATTTTTTGGCCAAATTTACAAACTGAAACCACTGATTTATAAATCAAAAATTTTACCAAATAAGTTTTTATTTGAATTTTTAAAATTTTTATAAATATAAACAGAAAATTAAAAACGTAAGTGTTATCAAACGGCACCTTTTCTTTTTTTCTTTTCTTTTTATTTTTTATTTTTTTATTTTTTTTATTTTTCTGAGTAGGACCCACCCTATTTGTTGTTGATAGAATATAAAAGTTCACCCAAGAACTTCCATCAGCAGCCGAACGACTTCTTTCATTTTTTTTTTCTTTTTTTATTCCCTTATCAGGTGGGACCCACCTTTTCCTGATAATTTTCCTGAATGTCCTTCCTGAAACGTAGCATTATTGTCACAAAAAAAATAAAAATAATAAAAATAATAAAAAATTAAGGCTAGCTAGTGGTGTCTTATATACGGAAGATCATTTATGCACACTCCCAACGTGGGACAACATTGATTTGTGTGAATCATTAATTCCAAAATAAACAAATTATTGGACCACGTGTGCTTCCATTATTTATGTGAGATGATCCTTTTCTCACAGAAATATAGTGGGCTATGCATCCGCTTTTTGTGTGATATAATGGGGTTGTTTGGAAAGTGAAATTTTAGCTTAATTTAGGTTAAAATTTATAAAAAAATAAAATATATTAAAATTGTTAATAAGAAAAAATGTTACACTAAATTCATAATCATTTCATTTTTTTCTCTTACAAATATCACATCCAACTATAAAAAAATTCAAATATATTTTTAAACATAAAAATTTTAGCCTACTAAAAATAGTTAAAAATTAAAATAGCCTACTAAAATAGTTACATCCCAAACACCTACAATATAATCCTATTTTGGGATTCTTTTAGTCAAAACAAGGGGAAAAAAAAAAGAAAAAAGAAGAAGATAAGCCACAAGCAGGTGAGAGCTTCTTATATATATATATACACTAATTTAAAGAGGCTCGTGCAAGGCATATGCTATTGTTACAGTCTATTTAAGTTTTGTATTTTGATAATATTGTAAAAATTAAAATATTATTCTATGAAATTGAATAGAATAAATTATTAGATACATGATAGAATTATATGGTATGATATGTATCAATTTTTGATTTGTTATACATCTAATGATGTAGACTCCAATTCTATTACCATATCATTTTGGGTAAATTTATAAATCTTTAACATTTATTCCGAATTTATAAAAATAAAAAATAAAAAATTATGGTGTGTAGTTTTTCTCAACAAATAAATATAAAACAGATACTAAAATAATTCTCTCATCTAAAAAAATTACTAAGATAATTCACTGAATTAATAAAGAAATAGAAAAAAAATACATATATATATATGCAAATGAACAATTTTTAATGATATGAAAAATATTTTTCAGTTAACCATTTTGTTAATAAATAAATCATTAAATTAATTAATATTTTTTAATAATATAAGAAATATTTTTTAATAAACAATTTTGATAATTTATCATTGCATGGAGAATAGGTTTTTTTTTTCTTCTCTGAGTATTATGTTAAATTAAAATTTATAACAAATGATAGTTGTAATTTATTATTGCATGGGTGTATTTGTAATTTGTTAAAAAATGAAATATTTATGTTTTATAACCTACTTCATAATTGACCAAGAATATTTGTGTAATTATGAAAAAAAATCATATTGCATAATTGACTAAGAATGTTTGTATAATTACAAAATAACCTTCACTCAACATAGGCTATCATTAGTAAATTATTCAAAATAAAAGAATAAAATTAGAAAGAAAAGACAGATCTTAAGCAGTTAAACGATTCTTATATATATATATATATATTATAATATTATATTTATTTATTTACTTATTTATTTACCATCTTTTGCATGTCTTTCTCTATAAAAGGGGCTAAGCTGGAAAAGAAGGAAGGGTGGAGAGCAGGGCTCTCAAGGAAAAGGAAACGGAAAAGGAAAGGCGAAAGAAAAATAGAGAGGAAGGGAAAGTGGGGGAATTTAATTTGTACATATTAGAGTGTGGTAGTTTTATCTTGCTTGTCTTAGGGTTTGAGATGAAATACTGATCAAGTAATTGGGGTGAGTTGCATTTAAAATTTTTAGTTTTGATTTAATTTGGATAAATTGTATAATTTTTAGATCTTTTTGTGCAATAAATGTGTTATTCAAATCATGTTACACAATTATTTTTATTGTTGTGTATTAAAGTTATTAGACGAGTCATACTTAGTAAGACAGGTCGTACATCAATCGTAATTTAATGTAATTTAGTGATGACGATCTGTGCTAGAGAAGATGATTCGTACTTTCAGGTTTTAATATGTATTTCTACACAAAATACATCATATTATTTAAATTAATGATTTTCTAAAAACTAATACAATAACCTCATATTATAAGGTTAGTGGTGAATTCAAAATCTTGAAATTTTTTTTATTTTATTTGTTTTATGTTTTATTATCTTAATTAGTTTTAATGTTATTATTTTCAAAACCAATCTTCTTAAATTATTTTAATTATTATTTTTGAATCAACACATCTCGATTAGTCCTTAAGGATCAATACTTAGTCTTAACCACTATACTTTGGAGTAATAGTTATTATTTGGTTTTAAATAGAATATTTTGATACGTAAACGACAACATCATAAATGTTGTTTATTTTCAAATGACATTTGGTTGTTTTTTTCAGATTTTTTAGTGCCTCTTATTTTCAATCACAATTAAATTATATGATGTAAATAAAATGAATTAAAAAATTATAAACCGTTAGATGCTATAATATATATTAAAAATAAATAAATATTTTTTATGGGTGATGAGTTTCGTTTTGTTTTGATTACAACAGAAAAATAATCATGCAGCGCGAGATTATATAATTTTTTATTTATATTTTGTGATTGCATTCATATAAGATATTATAATAAATTTAATAAATTATAATTACAATAATAATATTTAAATGCAACATATCATCAATAAAAAATATTAGGCCTCGTTTGGGAACATAATTTTTTAGTAACTTTTTGACTTTTTGACTAAAATATGATGTAAAAAAAATTACTGTTTGGGATGACTTTTTAGCTTTTTACGAAAAAATGTGCAAAAAATAGAGAGAAAATAGAATCTTTGACTTTTTGGTATAAGTTGTTTGCTTTTTTACTTTTTTAGTAACTTTTTGACTTTTTGACTAAAAAAGCCATTTGCCAAACGATGCCTTAGCAATATATCAAGAAAAATGCTGAAGACAGTCTATGAAACGATCTAATTTTGATATACATATATATATATATATATATATTTGTTTATTTATATATGTGAAAAATATATCAAAAAGTATATTGAAATATCAAAAGACCTATTTTGGAAAATAGGTTAAAAGTTGTATTTTTAACTCTTTTTTTGCAAAAATGTATAAAAAAGTAAATAGGTGATGTGATTAAAAAAATTAAAAAGTTGGTTTTAAACCTAGTTGTCAAAACGGAAAGCCCACTCTTTTTTTGGATTTTTTTGCCTTTAGTGATTTTTTTTTTTCAAAATTATGTCCGAATTTTTTATTTTTCTGGTTCGTCTTATATAGACAAATCTAATTTTTTTGAAAAAATTTTAAAAAAAAAAAAAAAAACTAAAGACAAAAATAGTGAAGAAAGATTGCTTATTTTTGTCTTTTCTGAATTTTTTTTAAAAAAAATTATAATTTTCCAATTTGTCTTGTCGAACTGAATTTAGAAACCTAAATTTTTGAATTTTTTCTTTTTGAAAAAAAGCCATTCCCATTTCTTTGCCTTTTGGGGGGGGGGGGGGCTTATTTTTCGTCTTTAGTGATTTTTTTTTCTTAAATTTTTTTTTTTGAAAAAATTAGGTTTCTAAATTCAACTCGACAAGATGAACCGGAAAATTATAATTTAAAAAAATATATATAGAAAAGACAAAAATAAGCCAAAATAAGCAATCTTTTTGACTTATTTTGGTTTTAGTGATTTGTTTTTGAAATTTTTCAAAAAAAATATGCTTTTTAAATTCATATCAACAAGACGGATTGAAAAAGTAAAAAATTTTAACATAATTTTGAAAAAAAATCGCTAAAGACAAAAAAAAAATTACTTTTTTTTTTCTCTCTATCTTTTTTTTTTTTTTTTTTATACCAAAATGGAATGACGATGTTATAGCATTTTCTTTTATATAAATTCATATTCCTTTGTTGATTGATCTTATGAAATTTTTTTTATTTGTTATAATTTTTAAATTCATTTTCTTTATATCATATAATTTAATTATAATTGAAAATAAAAAGGTATTTAACAATTAAAAAAAGTCACGAGTTGTCATTTAAAAATAAAGAACATTTGCTTTTATAATAAAAAATATTTTAAAAAACAAAAAACAAACTCCATCGTGAAAAATATATATTTTTAAAATAGAAAGAATTGGAGAAAGGGGTAGTTTGATCTATAATAAAATATATTTATAGTCTTTTATATTTTATATGGTAGTGGAGATCTGTGCAAAATAATTCTTTTTTATATTTTATAAAAGGCGAATTATATTGTTAATCCTTATATATATATATATATATATATGTTGTGTCATTTTAAATTCTACATTTTCAATTAGCTCAAAATACACACATAAATAAATAGATTCAAACCCTGACCCCGCATTGAAACGAGGTGTTTTGACACTAGTTTATTAAAATGTGAATGAGAATTTCACAACATTAGTGACTAGGTTGGTCCTACTAGGGCTTTCAATATAAGCCAATATATATCAGAAACATCAATCTACACTGTTTGAAATCAATTAATGTATGATTGTATTTGTAATAATCATCACCACTGATTACTGATTAAGCACTGATTGCTGCTAAACTAAGACTGATTATGATTGATAATTGAATTGATCGAAATCTTGGAATCGAGTCACCGAGATCCGAGGCGATTGATTGGTATGCTGTTTAAACGCATTTTCTATCTGTTGATTGTTAATCGATCTGTTCATGTTCTGTAATTTAAACTGCAAATTGAAGGCCTTATCGGCGGCTGAATCGGAAATGGATCAACGTTTTATGATCATTGGAATTTATGTGAATTAATAGTATATTTAATCGAAAATCGATTTGGTATGATTAAATTAGATTAAAATAAACTAAATCAAAGAGTTGTCTTATTTACGGAATTGCCATGTTAATGGGCCCTTTATTATAACATTTTTGAGCCTCATTAAGCATTCAACAAAACTTTCATCAACTCATTTTGGGAGCTCAAAACCGACTCTAGAGAGAGAGAGAGAGAGACCTAGAAGAGTGATTTCATCTTGATTTCATTGTGAGTTGGCTTGAAACTTGGAAGAATTGAAGAGTGATAGCAACATTGAACTCCTAGACTCATAATTGGAGACTTAAGGTAGAGTAATTGCCTTCTTATTCATGCATTCAAGCTAGTCATTGCATGTTCCATGTTAATTGAAGAGTTGAGTCTAGAAATGGTGCCAAATTGTTGAATTGTAGCACATATCATGCATGCATGTCTACATTGTTGCATTTTGAGGTTGATTACATGGAATTTGGTACATGCATGTTCATATTGTTGTTATGGACCATGATTTCATCTTGTTTTGGAAAGAATTGGCTCAATCGAGCAAGTGATTGAAGCTTTGAAGTTGATTGAATTCATGGATATTGCATGTTCATCATGTTCTTGAGAATTGATTTGAAAATGAGTTTAATTAAACTACCCTTGGGCTTTGATTTTATAAATTGAGCTTGGAATCATATAATATTATGAGTTTAAAAGAGTTTTCCAGAAAAATTGGCCCAAGAGGATCGAATTTAGCATTTAGGAACTTGGATTTAAGCTTGATTGTGCAATCTGGGTTTTCCAGATTTTGCACTCCCGCTTCAGCGAAGGTAGTGCTTCAGCGAAATTCGAGCATCGATTACTTTACCTTTGCATTACAGTCCGCTCGAGCGGGGTATTTGGCGCTCGAGCAGGACCTTGTGTCTTGCGCTCAAGCGGCTATCGAGTGCCCAATCGAGCGTGATTTTTGAGCATCCAGTACTTTTTGGTCCGCTCGAGTGGTGGAGTTTACGCTCGAGCGTAGACCTTGTTGCGTATCTGCTCGAGCGGGGAAACCTGCGCTCGAGCGAGACTCTGTTTTTCTGAAAATTTTGAAAATGTTTTCTAAGTGCATCTTTGCATCCTCATCCCATCCAAGGCATTCTTAGGCCTAGTTTAAGGCATCTTAATGAGGATATAGATGTAGAACCACACCGAGACAATTTAGGGATTAAGTTATTACTTTCCCACTGTGTAGCTTAGTGTGTGTTCAATCTATATATTGTGTAGGGTTGGCTTTCCGAGGGGACGCTCTAGCTTACCGTAGCCCAGAACTCTGTGAGTTACAATTGTGTAAAGATATGTTCAAATGATTATCTTTTGAATCTTGAATCAAGCTGAATCTTGGTATTATTCTTGAATGAATGTATGTCCTTTATTTACAGGCATCTTGTGGCATCCTTAGCACCTCTCATTTCTTTATTCTTGTTATAGAAATCTCTGTCGGTTCCCTCGTTGGAACCACTACTGTTTACTGATTAATGGCCATCGACTGACTGTTCGGTCTTTTAAGACCTACTATTTACTGTATTGCTACTGTCACAAATACCACTGGAGCAAAGTGCTGCACAGACCTAAGTGCTACAGTGTGAGCCACCTCTTGAATCCATACTGGGCTTTAAGCCAATTTGTGAAATCTGGAGCAAAGTGCTGCACGGACCTAAGTGCTACAGTGTGAGCCACCTCTAGAATCTGTGCGAGACATCTCTTAAGTCCATAAGAACTGCATCTTGTTATCTTATTCTTTATTCTTATCTTTATTCTTATTCTTTATTCTTAAGTATTCACGTTCTTGTTATCGTTATTCTTTATTCTTATCACATCCTTTATTCTTTGTTACATCACTATTCTCTTATCTTTATCAGCATTCTTATTATTCTTTATTCTTTATCTTTATTCTACTACTATCGTCTTTGTTTTGCTATCGGATGTGCCACGCACGATTACTATGATTTCCAAATGACTGATATGACATGAAGTATAAGCCACCGACTGTATAACTGATTTACCGAGGCAAACGACTGTTTAAAATACTGAAAGGACATTCTTTCTTAACCCCCTTTACGCATTACGTTATTCACTGGGCTTTAGCTCACTACTCATATATATATGTAGGTATACAAGCACCGGACCGTTGCTAGAAGCGTCGGGGTAAAATCCAATTTTATCAAGCCAACCTTTGTGGCTCACTTTGGGGTTCTAGTACTGTTCAAGCCATGGCTTAGGGGTGTTTTAACCTCCCCGTCTGTCTCTGTATCTGTGATGTACTACTGTATAGACTGAATATTTTGCCTTTGTCGCATCTTTGTTTAATAGGGATTAAGTCCTGTCTTGAATATTTGTAAATATTGTGCATCTTTTACATCTTGTGTATATATCTATGTATGTATGAAAAATCTTTTTGCATGCAGACTGTCACAACTCATTGGACACTGTTTATTTACTGTAAAGGCTTCCGCCATACTCCTGCACTCTGTATTACTGTTTTACTGCTAAGCAGGCCTTCGGTAATCTCGGATTACTGGCCGGTTACGGTGCTAAACCCATAGGGGCGGGTTTGGGTCGTGGCAGTATTGTTGACACTGATACATCAAGCACAAGACATAAAATGAGAGTTATATAGAAAGTCTAGACCCTTGGAATTTCATGTGTGTAATTTCATCAAGCTTGTCTTTCATCTCGGGTGATAGTTTGTTCTTCTAATCTCTCACAAGACCCAGCCTAAAGTAATAGGTCTTGGTAAAGCCAGACTATGGATCCACACAATTTTTGTTAAGTTTCAAGCTCTTTAGCCTCTCTATGTTGCATTGCCGTACAATCTCGTCGGCCTCTCCATGGTAGACCAAAGGTCGGCTAAGAAATGAAATTAGCTTCTTCACTTCACTTTTCAGGTCTCTCTTCAAGTCTTCGTATTTTAAGAACATTGTCAGTGAATAATAATTTAACGTAGAGATGTATGATGTAAGATTTTATCCTTAATTCTTATTCAATAAAGTTTCTTTTTACCGATCAAAAAAAAAAAAGTAACGTAGGGACTAATTAAAATTACAAAAACCAAAATGACACAATGGACAAACTATAGGGACTATCAGCAGAATTTACCCCAAAAAATGTGCTAAGAATAATTTTAAAAATAGATAATTTCTATTTTTGAAGACAAATGTAATAATATGGCTATAAACATTGGATCAACCTAAAATTTTTATGTGCAATTTATTTATAAAGACCTACAAAATGCATGGATCAAATTATTAGAATGACACTCATAATGGTCTCATAGGCTCAATTGTACTGTTATGTTGTATTTGATTGAGAGATTTTGGTAGAAATTTGGAAAGGAAAAAAAAAAGGTTTGTGAAATTAGGTAAAATATAGACATATTTTATTCATATTTTACCTACTTTTCTTTTTCTTTTGCATGCCATAACATCATTTAGCATGTAATTTTAGGACATATATCACTGTCACACTCTCACATATATCACTCTTTCATTGCTTCTAAGAGTTATGCTTTGTGTCTTGCTTGCGAGCCAACATGTGCGCATGATTTTCTGGTATTTTGTGATTCTATTCCAGCATGATTTAGCCACTGTTTTGGCATGTTTAAGCTCTGTCCAGAGCTGGTTTGGTCCTTTGTGCTTGATATTGCGTACCTCTAGTATAGTACCCTTCACTAGCTTTAATGCTTAAGTCTATCAGCATATTGTACATGAGTTGTTTGCATGTTATAGTCTTGTGTTTCATGCCACTTCAGCACTGAAATTCTGCAACCTCCTTTATTTCTTCATTTTTTTATTTGTTTTGAGGGTTGGTTAACCTTAGGTTGTGTTTAAGCATGAGATAGAACTTGTGCTCAATGGCTTTAAAACTCTTTTGAGGGTTTCTACTAGTCAAAGGCATGATCTCTCTCATGTCTTAAACCATTCTTTGGTTGACCCCTCTCTCATTAGAGGACTTTCACATTGGACAAACCAATTAAAGAATGGCTTGGTAATGTTAAAATGTGTAAACAAGAATTGAACCAAGTAAAACATGACCAAGATAAGCATGTGTGTTGCATTGCATGTGTTTGGATCGGACGTTAATCCAAACACAAGAAATGTGGGACGTTTCATACTCAAAGTGATAAAACGTGTCACATTTCTTGGTCGCCATCATCCTTGATCATGCATAATAGGGTGCTGGCCATTTGAGTCTTATATGCGCATTCATTAAGTTTGTACAAGCTTGGTTCTTTGGCCATCATGCATGAAAATGCTTGATTGGTGGCTTGAGAGCCAAGTGCCATACTCATTTGAGCTTGAGACATGATAAGGACGTGGCAGTACACATATTCCCTGAAGAATACACTGTTTTGCCTCTGTTTGTTCTCCATTGTAGCAAAAAAGACAATTCCAAGGAAAGGGTGGCCGACAGCCACAAATAGTGGCTGACCAGCCAGTGGCAGTAGCCGACAGCCACCCATGGTAACCGACCGGCCACCAGTTGAAGAGTTGTTCAAAGTATTCCAGTGTTGGAGCAGAGGCAGTCGATGGCAAAGCGATGGATTTTTCGGGAGGAAGCCAACTGAGCATGCATATCTCCCTCACCCGCGAGGCCAATTCATTGATTTGTTAGCTAGTTGTAGCTGATTATTTACATGTGTTGTAATTAATTAGTTTAATTTGGTTTGTAATATTTTAATTAGCTTAGCATAGCTAGTTATTCAATTGTGTTATAATTAATTAGCTATAATAGTTAATTAGTTTCGTTTTGTTGTAATTAATTAGCTTAAAATAGTTAATTAATTCATTTTGTAATAATTAGCTTAGCATAGTGTAACTTAGCTTATTTATTCGAACCCTCCTTCGAGAGGGCGTAATGTTGTAATAAGTGTGTGTGTGTGCATGTCTTCCAACCCCATTTCTTTCTTCCTTTTATTTAATCGCTTTCGATAGTTAGATTAGGGCACATTTTGATTAGCATACCTTATGCTTGCATGTTTGTATCATTCATTTGTATTGCATGCACTGGGCTCGACGCATCATTCAAACTGCATTGTATTTCAATACACCTATTTGAATACGTGTTCTAAAGCATGTATCAAATTGTTGCATTCATATGCCATCTTAGATAGCCGAGCCTATTTAGTTTGCATTATTGCATGTGTTGCATTAGGCATCTAACATAGTTAGGATCATACATTGTTTCTAACTAGCTTTTGTTTTGGATTAGAGTACACTGTAAGTTTTACGCTTTAGCATACTTGCATGAGTGTGATTGTTGCCATGATAGCATGCTTGCCATGAGGCTATTTGCTTAAGTGATTAACTGCATGAATGCCTGTGGATGAAGCCTTTGTTGCTTGAATTGGAACAATTCGATAAATGTGAGTTTTAAGCCCACTTTGCGAAGTGGCAAATCATCATGTTTTAAGCCCACTTGAGGGTGACAAATCCGCGCTTTAGCCCACTTGGGGGTGGCACTTTCGTGATTAACTGCATGAATGCTTGTGGATGAAGCCTTTGTTGCTTGAATTGGAACAATTCGATAAATGTGAGTATTAAGCCCACTTTGCGAAGTGGCAAATCATCATGTTTTAAGCCCACTTGAGGGTGGCAAATCCGCGCTTTAGCCCACTTGGTGGTGGCACTTTCAAACCATTTTCAAAAGCAAACATGAATTGTTTTGTTCCAATTCTCGCGACTTAGTCTATACTTGTATATTGTGCGCATCACATAGTAAAATTAGCTAATAACCGAAATAAGAACACATGTGTTTTTAAAACAACATATCACGCTTAGTAAAGGACGATCCTTTGATCGGGCAAGCGTGGGTGCACATTTCAGGACTTTCCCCTCTCGTACCCAAGTTCTCGAGCTGAGGCGACTTTGGTGATGACGAACACGTGGCATTTAGCACGAGTCAGGGTTTCCTAAATTTCTCAAAAATAAAATATTTATGTGGCGACTCTGTAATCTGGCAAAGCAGTCCATGTTTGGCGCTTTTTGATTCAAAATCGATTTTCCAAAACGATTTGCCGAATTTGGACTTTTTGGTGTTTATCAGTCTCACGTTACACTTTGTGAGATTAGATTCAGAACCGTGACATGAGTCTGAACTGTAAGAGACCAATTCACGCCTCTCCAAAAAGGGGGTGTGCAAAGAAAGTCGAGTCTACACTCTAACCTTTGGTTCTAAAAACGGCAAGAGATCGTTGGGGGTGGTGGTATCTTAAGGGATGATTTGCATCCTCAACTTCATTATTGCCATCGTTGCCGCTACCACTATCACCACCATGGTGGATGACGGAAGCGAGGAGGGCCTTGAGCCAAGTAGAACCAGTCTTGGGAGAGGCGGCTATGAAAATGTCATCATCGAGCTCAATGAAGCTTGATTTGGCAGCCATGGCTGCTTCCAGAACAATATCATTGTACCAAAAGCCATCCCATTGGTAGAGATTAACAAGTCCCCACCAATTCAACTTGGGAAGGCCAATGAAAGCAGATAAAATTGTTAGAATGGTTTTGGAAATTCTGGAAAAAACAGAATTTTTATTAAACATTGGTCTAATATTTAGGTAGGACCCATGCGTCGATTTTCACAGGTCGAAGTGGTAACGCGTTCTATGTCGCGTTGTGATTCACGTGGTATATTTGCTTTCAAAACCATTTTGGAGTGAATGAAAAATTGAAGCCAAAGTGTGCTCTATGGAAATGGAGTTTTGGTGGAAAATCCTTAAAGGTTTGAAAAATGGCTTGTCCCACATTGATTTGGTGGGAAGTTTTGAGTGGGTTTATAAGGCGTGGGATTGGAACTTGGGGTATACCCCAAGGGGTACCCAAGTTTTGTAGAGAGGAAGGTTATGGGTAAAATGGGCTAGACCCATTGGACCCAAAAATTACCACATACGTGGGCGGGCTGGGCTAGCTTGGGCACAGATACGTGGTGTGAGATTGGGTTGGGCTTGTCCGACCCAATACTAATCTTTTTGAGCGAAAAACATTTGAATTCAATTTTATATTTTGGTAAAATAAAATTTGTCCAATTAAATTTCAATTTTTTGAATTCAAAATTGTTGCACCTCTTCAGAATTTGTTTGTACAGGTTCACTGGCCAACAGATCCAAAACTGTCCAGATTTAAACCCAAAACAGTTTTATTTGTTTGAATTTTGAACCCAACTGATTTAAATTTGTTCATTCAAAACCAAACATGTTTCATACCTGTTCAAAACAAGTTTGCACATGTTTAATTCAAAACTAACAGCCACCAATCCATTTATAAATAGGCAGCCCTCATTTGATGTTTTCATTCATTATTTTCGTCCAAAATAATTCTGCTATTATTCTCTACATATTGCTGCATTAATTTTCCGTGAGAAAGGGTATATACACTTAGTGTGTTCGTTGTACGAAAAATTTGTAGTACTGCTATTTTTTGTTAATTGATGATCATTTTATCTTAGGAGATAGACGTCCATATTCTGAAAGCACCGTAGAGAGGACGAATTTTTCTTAAGGATACAATGTCAAACACTGGACTTGATCAGAAAATATTTGTAAAAAAAATTAATGAAGTAAGTTCTTTATTTATTTTCTATTTTTTATTATTTATTTAAATCATATTTTAATTTTGTTTTTGTAACAAAATAAAATCTATTTTTATTTATTTAATTTTATTTATAGTTTGATTTTTGTAATCAAACATTCACTCTCATTTCCTATTTTTCTTTTGTATTCTGTTTGTCGTTTAGTACCCAAACAAAATTAATTAATTTAAATATAGTGAAGATTGTCCAATAATCTTAAGACAGAATATTTTTTAGTGTCTTTATTGTATTTAATTTTCTTTGTTTTCACAAAAGTGATATTCTGGTTGGAAAACAAATAGTAGTAATATACTGTTTGACAGATAGTAGTAATATACTGTCTATTTTCTTTGACAACTAGTAGTAATATACTGGTGTCATTAACATGCAGAATATTAATTTGTGTTAAAAAAAAATTATTTTGGTATTTTATTTTTCTAGTTTTAGTAACAAGAAAAATAAAATTATTTTGTGTTAAAATTTATTTTATGGTTTTAGTAACTAGAAAATTAATTTGTGCTTTGGTTTTTTCTGATTTTTGTAATCAGATATTATGGCTACTGCAACTAAAACCGCAACTGGAAGTGGTACTCCAATTGTTACACCAACTCCAGTCCCTATCCGGAACCATATTCAAGTACCAATAAATCATGGAGAAAAAAGGAGAAAATTTAACGGTACTGAGTTTAAGAGATAGCAGCAGAATATGATGTTCTATCTTATAACTCTAAATTTGGCCTGATTTCTCCGTGAAGAGGCTCCAGCACTTAAAGAGGGTGAAAGTGATCGGCAAGTTGTTGCTGCTGTAGATGCTTGAAAACATTCAGATTTCCTATACAGAAATTACATCCTCTATGGCCTTGACAACATGCTGTATAATGTTTACAGCCCTCTGAAGTTAGCAAAAAAATTGTGGGATTCTTTGGAGAATAAATAGAAGACAGAGGATACCGGCATGAAAAAATTTGTTGTCGGTAAATTTCTAAACTTTGTTATGGTAAACTCCCAAACGGTAATTTTTCAAGTTCAAAATTTCCAGATAATTTTGCATGATATTCATTCAGAAAGTATGTTTCTTAGCGAGTCTTTTTAAGTCGCTGCTTTACTGATGTATGTGATCTTAAATTTGTTCAAATTAGAGGAGGTAAGAAGTATTTCATGACATTTATCGATGATTGCACAAGATATTGTTATGTTTATTTACTTAGAAGTAAAGATGAAACTTTAGAAATGTTTAAACTCTACAAAACTGAAGTTGAAAATCAACTTGGTAAAACCATTAAAATGGTTAGGAGTGATAGTGGTGGTGAATATGATGCACCATTAAATGAATTTTGTGTACAACATGGCATTATTCATCAAACTACAGCACCATATTCTCCTCAGCAAAATGGAATTGTTGAAAGAAAGAATAGGACCCTAGAAGAAATGATGAATGCCATGTTATTAAGTTCAGGTTTATCGCAGAACTTGTGGGCGAAAACAATATTGTCTCCTAATTATGTTCTTAACAGAATACCCTACAAGAAAACTAACAGCACTCCTTATGAATTGTGGAAAGGTCGACCGCCTTCCTACAAATACTTAAAAATGTGGAGGTGTTTGGCAAAAGTTGAAGTTCTTGTTTCTAAAAAGACTAAGATTGGACCAAAAATAGTAAATTGTGTGTTTATTTGTTATGCTTAGAATAGTAGTGCATATCGGTTATGACAGATATGCATTATCTCAATCACATTATATGGAGAAAATTCTTGGTAAATTTGCCAAGGATGACATAAATGTAGCTAGAACACCTGTAGACATCAGTCATTATTTATCAAAAAATAAAGATGATGCGGTATCTTAGTTAAAATACTCCCAAATCATTGGAAGTCTAATGTACCTAATGAATTGTACTCGTCCTGATATAGCTTATGATGTCAGTAAATTGAGTAGGTACACTAGTAACCTCGGAGAAGACCATTGAAAAGCGATCATTCGGGTTCTTAGATATCTAAGATTTACTTGTGATCATGGTTTGAACTTTACTTGATATCCAGCATTACTCGAAAGTTATTGTGATGGCAATTGGATATCGGATAGTAAAGATTCAAAATCCACTAGTGGATATGTCTTTACTTTAGGAAGCGCTGCTGTTTCTTGGAAATCCACGAAACAAACATGCATCGCACGATCCACAATGGAATCTGAGTTCATTGCTTTAGACAAAACATGAAAAGAAGCAGAATGACTTTGTCACTTCTTAGAAGACATTCCAATGTGGCCTAAACATGTGACAGCTATTTGCATTCATTGTGGTAGTCAATCTGCAATAGGCAAAGCACAGAATCATATGTATAACGGTAAGTCACGACATATTCGTCGTCGACATAATACCGTAAGGCAATTGCTGTCAAATGGAATAATCTCAATAGATTATATAAAATCTAAAGAGAATATTGCGGATCCGTTTACAAAAGGTTTGAGAAAAGAGCAAGTGTATAGTTCATCGAAGGGGATGTGATTAAAGCCTATTACATAAGCGTCATCGTAATGGTAACCCTACTTATACGACTGGAGATCCCAAGAACTAAGTTCAAAAGGACAACTAAGTTATGTGTGGCTTACTAGAAATCACAAGGGATTAAAATTCCCTACCCATTCATATGGTGAGAGTGATATCTGCAACATGTGTTGTCTACAGGGGTATAAGGATAAGCTTTGCTTTTAATGATTACTTATATCTTGATTTAGGCAAAAAAATCAAGACGAGTATAAGAAGATACTTACAATAAGAATCACCTATATAAGTATCGAACTGGGGCCGATTCTATAAGAATGAAGAGGCTATATTCTCTAGAAGCACTCATGAAAACCAGAAGCGTTCAAGGCCAAAATGAACACAACAGTAAGAACCACGATGTGTTATAAGATATTTTGTGTGAAATCTATTGTCTTGGCTTACACAAACGGCTGAACAATTCAAGGTATCGCGCCCATTGGTTAGCTAGTAAGTCTGATAGGTTATCATTAGGGAAGGTTTAAGGCCGAAAGCTACCTATCCTGATGTAAGATATTTTTGACTTATACTCTTCAGACAAAGTTTGCATTTTGTTGCATTTCTGTTGTCATCAAATTCCATTCACGTGGGGGATTGTTAGAATGGTTTTGAAAATTCTGGAAAAAACAAAATTTTTATTAAACTTTGGTCTAATATTTAGGTGGGACCCATGCATCGATTTTCGCTGGTAGAAGTGGTAACGTGTTCTATGCCGCGTTGTGATTCACGTGGTATATTTGGTTGCTCAAAACCATTTTTGAGTGAATGGGAAATTGAAGCCAAAGTGTGCTCCATGGAAATAGTGTTTTGGTGGAAAATCTTTAAAGGTTTGAAAAATGGCTTGTCCCACATTGATTTGGTAGGAAGTTTTGAGTGAGTTTATAAGGCATGGGATTAGAACTTGGGGTGTGCCCCAAGGGGTACCCAAGTTTTGTAGAGAGGGAGGTTATGGGCAAAATGGGTTAGACACATTGGACCAAAAAATCACCACACACGCACAGGCGGGCTGGGCTGGCGTGGTGTAAGGTTGGGTTGGGCTTGTCCGGCCCAATACTAATCTTTTTGGGCTAAAAACACTTGAATTGAATTTTATTTTCTGGTAAAATAAAATTTGTCCAATTTAAATTTCAATTTTTTGAATTCAAAATTTTTGCACCTCTTAAGAATTTGTTTGTACAGGTTCACTGGCCAACAGATCCGAAATTGTTCAGATTTAAACCCAAAACAGTTTTATCTATTTGAATTTTGAACCAAACAGATTTAAATATGTTCATTCAAAACCAAACAGGTTTCATACCTGTTCAAAATAGGTTTGCACCTGTTTAATTCAAAACCAACAGCCACCAATCCATCTATAAATAGGCAGCCCTCATTTGATGTTTTCATTCATTATTTTCGTTCAAAATAATTTTGCTATTATTCTCTACATATTGTTATATTAATTTTCTGTGAGAAATAGTATATACACTTAGTGTGTTCGTTGTACGAAAAATTTGTAGTGCTGCTATTTTTCGTTGATTGATCATTTTATCTTGGGAGATAGACGTCCATATTCTAAAAGTACCGTGGAGAGGACGAATTTGTCTTAAGGACACAGTGTCAAACACTGGACTTGATCAGAATCTTTGTAAAAGAAATTAATCAAGTAAGTTATTTATTTATTTTCTGTTTTTTTATTATTTATTTAAATCAGATTTTAATTTTATTTTTGTAACAAAGTAAAATATGTTTTTATTTATTTAATTTTATTTATAATTTGATTTTTGTAATCAAACATTCACTCTCCTTTCCTATTTTTCTTTTGTATTTTGTTTGTCATTTAGTACCCAAACAGAATTAATTAATTTAAATACAGTGAAAATTGTCCAACAAAAATAGCAGTAGTACAAGTAGTGTTTGGTGGATTGGGTTTGGAGGTTGCCATTGAAAGTGAAAATTGTGCAAGAAAATGGGAAATGGTTTTTTACTTTCTTAGGTTTTGTAGCAAATGAACCCCTAAGATAGATTGTAGTCCATTTTGTCTTTTGTTGTCAATTTCTATACTCAATTAATCATGGCCTATACATCGCCACTAGGAGTGTAAAAAATGGCCTACGGCTTGGGGTGGGCTTAGCCCGATTAAGCCTAGGCTTGAGCCTAGTCCGAGACCCTTGGCTTGAACCATCATTTTGAAGCTTGGCCTGCTCAAGGCCCACTCAAAACACAACCCGAGACCCGACTCACCCAAGACCCAATGTCATTTTTGGTAGAAAAAAATAAAATTTTAAGGAAAAAAATAGAAAAAAAAAATGTTCAAGCCCGAGCGCAAGCCTAGGCCCACCGACTTGGTTTGAGGCTCGGTCCACCAGCCCACCCAAGGCTTGAATAACCCTTAGGCCTAATTTTCTGGCCCGTGGGCCAGCCCAACCTAGCCAGAATTTTTGTGGGAGCCTGTGAGGCCCAACATGGGCTGACCAAGGTCCGAGTGGGCTGGTCTGGGGCAAATTTACACCCCTAATCGCCACAAAGGATTGCTACCTGATTGTGCTGTTTATTATCAATATTCTCACTAAAATAAAATAAAAGGAACCTTGATCACTTGCTCTAATGAATCTCACAATTGTAATAAAGATCAAATATAACATACTATAATTACAGAGAAATTCTCAAAGGGAAAAATCACAAACAAACACAAGTAAAGTAAAACACGCCCTTAGTAAAAAGATTAGAACTTTGAGCATTGTTAATGAATCACAATCATAATAAAGATTAAATATTACAAATTATTATTACAGAGAAATTCTTAAAATGAGAGAAAAATCTCAAGCAAATACAGTAGAATAAAGCACATACCACAATAAAAAGATTCGAACCCTACAGTTCATTTCTTTAAAATGTGAATTGAGAAATTCACATTATCCACTTTGGTTGGTTCTAAAAAACCAATTATTGGAGAGTAAAAAGATTCGAACCCTTGACCACGTACTAAATGAAGTTCATTAAAATGTGAATCGAAAAATTCACATTATTTACTTGGAATGGTGCTAAGCAACCAATTATTCAAGCACAAGGATGATTGAGAGACGATGAAGAACACAAAATGACATGAAATGAGAGTTAAATAGAAAGACCAGACCCTTCAAACTTCACACGTGTGATTTCATCAAGTTTATCTTTCATCTCTGTTGTTAGCTTATTCTTCCAATCTCCTACAATACCAAGCCTAAAGTAAGAGCTCTTGGGAAAACCAGACCATGGATCCACACCATCTTTGTTCACTTCCAAGTTCTTCAGCCTCTCCATGCTACATCGTCGCACAATCTTCTCGGCCTCGCCGTCGTCGGCCAAGAGCCGGCCGAGGAAGGAAGCCAACTTCTTCACTTCTCCTCTTGGGTCTCTCTTCAAGTCTGCATATTTCAAAAATAGTACCTGTTGACGATATAAATAATAAAATTCTTCACCAAGTCTTCATATTTCAAGAACATATATGGGTCAATGATATAAATAATAAAAAGGATAAATTGTACTTTGCACATTTGTGTTTTGCTTACTTTAGTCTATTGTTCTTCAATTGTAATAGTCAATCTTTTATATTTTCGATCAAATTGTAACGTGTTGCTTCCGTTAGTTTGATATTAAATTTCTTAAAGAAAATTAAGAGAAATTTTACCTTTCACTCGTGCATTTTATATAAAATTTCCCTGTGATAAAAAAAAGTTCCAAGTACTTTTTCAAGTTGTAATGTTATTTTAGTTTAGCATTAAATTATCCAACGAAAATTGTTATGTGACTCTCATATGAGATATTTTTAATGATAGAGATATAAATTTCTTCTCCTTTTTACTTATTTTCTATTGTTTCACAATATTTTCTTTTTACTATATTTTCTTAATTCATCACCACTGCCCACTGCTTCCATTCCATGGTTAGATTAGCATTGTATAGTGGGAAGGAGTGGGTTGGCAGGAGATGGTAGGTTGGTGATGGTGGTGGTGAGTAGGTAAGGGAGGGACGGAGGTGGTAGAAAAAGGGTGAGCGACATCCAAAATGGTGGCGACGTTGAGAAAAGCATAAAGTTAAAGTAGGGAATGGGTGATCGATGGCAGTGAGTTGAAAAAATATGTAAGGAAAAAAGAAAGAAAAAAGATTTTAAAGAAATTTTTTTTTTTGGTCTTAAATAAAATATAAAAGAAGATTGATGGAAAAATTTTATACTTTTATTTATTATATATATAATAAAAATTTATTATCTATATATATATATATTTTTTTTTTAATCAAAATCAACACTGCATTGAAATTTTGAGTGGATCGGATTCCGCACTAGATGAAAGTGGATCGGGGCTCCGCTCTCAGCTGGACTATCCAGGGACCAGGGCTCCTGCCACAAGAAGAACCGTTAGAGCTACCCGGTCGGGGTTGGCCGGATGACCCCTCCGGCGTGGTAATCAGTATAGAGTCGAATGGGTATGTAAATGTGGTGTTGATCGGGGTTGTTTAGTTACCTTCAATGTGAAGCTCATGTTATATATATAGTGTTCCTTACTTGCTTCTCAAGGTGAGTTCATGGAGTAAAGGTGCTGCCAGGTGTCCTTTCAGCATTGCTCCACGTGGTGGACCACTTGATAATTGCCATTCATTGTACATTCTCATTGTAAGCATGCTGATAACAAACCACATTCTCTTAGCTCAACAACTTCCGTGATTTTAGGTGTGGGGGACCAGCTGAGGTGGCATCCTGTACATGCTTGCACTCACAGATCCCACGTTTCTTTGTGAAGCTTCTCTAGCTCGGTACTTACGTTCTTCAGTTCGGTACTGGTGTGCCTTAGCTCGGCCTTTTCCAGGCTCAGTTACAGAGATGGGCTGGGTTATTATCTGTTCGGCCTACAAACCCCGTCCCGCTCGGCATCAGACCGGACTACTGGTGGGTGACCTTTCCGCTGTGGGTTAGGCCCAAGTGCTAGAGGACTTGGGCGTACTATTGATCATGAAGTTGGGCTCAATTGATCTGTCCATATACTCATCTGACCCACTTGGATTTGGGCTTTGTCAGATTGGGCCGGCCCAAGGCTTGGACCTGACCCATTTCACATTTAGCCCTTTCATTTGCCCCCTAGCTCGAGCTAAGGTTCCCTTGGGGAGAACTACTGATCTGCCTTCCAAGCGTCATGTCATTTCGATTTCTCCCCAGTTCGGCCTTGGTGGCGGTTCAATCCTGACACACGATTTCTGCATGCGTCCTTTTGTGTGACGCGTGGCAACGCGCGATAGGTGTGCAGAGCTCATACGTCGATTCCATACCGAAGATCGTGCTTTGTATGCCTGCGCGCCGACTAGTGCAATAAATGCTCAGGCCATCAATTCAAATCCCTCAATTTGATCTTCTGATTCCTTTAGTGAGTTCCAAAGAAAGAGAGAGAGAGAGAGAGAGAGAGAGAGCCTCTTCCCATTCCGCTGGATCGATCTCGTCAGTGCTCCGCTTGGGCTTCTTCGCTGTTATTTCTTGCTTCGTGGTTGCTACTGTGATTTCTGTAAGTTTTCTTACGATTCTTCCTCTCTCTCTGTTTTAATCATCTGGTCCTGTGTGTTTGTCATCTGCGTCTCGTATTCTGCTATCTGAATCCCGTTTCTGTCCCACTAGTTTAATCAAATGGGGAAGTTTCGTTCCTTAGTCGATACCCCAAAAGCCATGACCATGTTCCGTTTAGATTACAACATTCCTCATGATGTTACCTTGTCACTGGCGAAGGTGGATGCCAAACGCATGGGCACGAGGAATACCGTCGCCTTTCCCGTCGCTGCGATTGTCGAGGGAGGGGTTCGGTTTCCTCTTGACCCGTTGGTGCGCCGCTTACATCAGTCCATTGACCCGGCGTGTGTGTCTCAGAATCTTTCCGTGTTGTTCGTGGCGGTTCGCCTCAATAGACGACTAGGTTTGAACCTTGATATATGGGATATTCTGGGATGTTATACCCTCTCTCACAACAAAGACCATAGTACATACTACCTGCGTGTTCATTCCGCCGATTGTCACCTAGTCACTGGACTGCCGGACTCAGATAAACACAATGATGATTTCTTGCAAGTTGGTGGGAATTGGGAGTTTCCTGCTGGGACCGAATTTCAGTCTGAGAGGATGCCACAGAAAGACGGCTACCCAGGTCTGGGCCTCCCTTTCTAATGCCTTCTGCGTTTCTTACTTCGTTCTGAATATTGTTATGATGGTTTGCTTTCTTTTTTATAGAACCTTCCCGTTTCCAGCGAAGACCGAATAGGGAGAATGCTGAAGCCATCAAGGCTGCCTTGAGGTACAAGAGAAGATCTGCTCCTGAGTTGTTGGATTATCAGTCAAGTTATCGCTATGTTATGCCGAAGAATGCGAGACTCTGGCCGCCTTTTTGGATTCTGATACCGAGGCCGAGGTGTCTCTTACCCCACTGGTTCTGAGACGCCGCACTGTTCAAGATGCACTGAGGAGCGCCTCCCCGCCCTGGCCAGCAGGGAGCGGATCAGTGGTGAAGATGAGGGTGCTGGTGGACTTAGAGGCTGAGGCCTTCGGAGCCCCTAGCGCTTTGCAATTCACCGTGGAGAAGGCCGAGACGAAGAGCCTTATGGAGGTGAAGATGGAGGTTGGGGCATCTAGGACCCTGGTAACTACCGCCGAGCCCTCCGCCTCAGTCGCTACCCGAGCAAAAAAGAGAATGAGGGAAACTGGCAAGGCCGTGGTAGGGGAGATTTCTCAGGATCCCGCTGAAGATGAAACTTTTGAGAGATGGGAGCCACCGATATCATATGAGGGCAGGCCCATCTCCACCTCTGATTCAGTTGTTGCTTCGCAGGATTTTGCCTTTAGTTTAACCAAGTTTTTGTTGATGCCGGTTGATATGGCTGGACATAATGGGCCTTGTGACATTCCTATCCTGAAGGGGACCCTCCAAATGTTGATTGCTTTAGGCTCTTTTTTCTTCGCTCTTCTTGACCTTACTGTTGTATTGCCATCTTCCTTTTTTCTAAGTTCTTTGTCGTCCTTTGCAGTGTATCCAGAGAATGCACCTGTCCATTACCCGTGCTGAGGAGCCGAAAGGGCCGTTTGGAGGTCGCAATGAATGTGGAAAGATTGACAATAAGCTTGAGTCGAGAAGGAGGGCGCCGAATCCGAGAGGGAAGCCTTCCGTTTGAACAAAATTGTCGCTTCCGCTGAATAATCGAAGGAGGCTGCCATTGAGACCCAGGCCCAACTTGAGGGGAAGGTGGCCGAGCTGGAGGCCGTTATTGCTGTGATGGTTGCCGAGCATACTGCGCTGGAGGCCAAGCACTGGCAACAGGGCTGGGATGAAGCTGGAGCCGCTTACAAGGAGGAGGTTCTAGTGCTGCGAGACAAGCTCTTTGTGAAGGGTTGGACGAGTGCCTTAGCTGCTGCGATGGTTCCTGAAGGCTCTTCTCTGTATCGTGATGTCCCTGTTCCTTTGAAATCCTCAGGTTTAAAGACTACTCCAGTCCCCGCTGTTCTGCCAGACAATGTTTCCCCTGAAGATGATCCTGTGAATGAGACCCAGAGCATGAATGTTGCCACTGAAACGATGGATATTGAAGGGGTTGCCACCCTGGAGACCGAAGCCACGGAGGATGTGGTTAAGGTGGCTCCTATTTCTCAGGAAGTTGGAGCTCCCTCTACTGCTTCTCCTGCAGATGGTCTTGACAAAGTTGCTGATGCTGCTTCGGAACTGCCCACTGTTGATGAAAGCTGATTGTTGAAGTGATGAGAGTTGAAAGTTGAACCTTTTACATTTCTGTTCTGATGAAGACAATTTTTTTTTCTTTCCCCCACTTTCTTTTTTTCTTTTTTTTTTTACTGCTGGTTATAAGGCCTTCTGTGCCCTTTGCTTGGATGATATGATTTTCTTTTTGAACTCTGCAATTTGATGTTGTTTAGCTTCTATGTTTGAACATTTCCTATACTTGCTTGCCTCCGGCCGAACATTGTTGGGACCTCGGGGCCGAATAGATGCTCGGTCTGGTTCTGTGTTGCCTTTTAATGGATGTTCTGTCTAATTCTATACTGCTTGCCCCCGGCTGAGCGCTGTTGGGACCTCGGGGCCGAACTGATGCTCTGAGTGGCATTGCACTTATTTGCCGCCGGTCGAGCACTGTTAGGACCTCGGGGCCGAACTAGTGATCGGCGTGGCTAACGGATATATGGTATGGCTGTGCTTTGAGTTCGTAAGTGAGTCTTACTTAGGTCTAGGTTGGTTTTGTAAGAAAACAATTGTTTGCCTCCACCTGGAGCTAAGTAAGATCGAAATTGTTTTGTAAGAATTGCTTGAGTCTGTTTCAACTTTGATAGTACAAGTGTTGCTGTGCTGTTACTTAAGAAGTTCTGTTAGTGCACAGATGTGTGCTTAGGAGATGTCAGTGCAGCTTCCACCAAGCGATGCCACTTAGCTAAAATAGGGGTGTTTACTTAAGACATGTTAGTACGGTTTCCACCAAGCAATTCCACTTGGCTAAATTCCAATCCAGTTGCCAAACATTTTCCACCAAGCTATACCACTTAGCATGTTTGAGTGCTAACTGAATTTAAATTCCGTCTCGATTCTCAAATCGGGCCATTTGGGTTAAAAACCAAAGTTAATTCCGTTTGATAAACATCAAAGCTGATTCCGTTTGGTAAAAACCAAAGCTAGTTCCGTTTGGTATAGACCAAAGCTAATTCCGTTTGGTAAAGACCAAACCTAATTCCGTTTGGTAAGAACCAAAGCTAGTTCCGTTTGGTATAGACCAAAGCTAGTTCCGTTTGGTATAGACCAAAGCTAGTTCCGTTTGACAAACATCAAAACTAATTACAAGAATTGAATAAATCTGAGAGGAATGGGAAAACATTTGTATTGGTCAACAAATAAGTGCCTTTACATCCTGATAAAGAGGTTGGGAAATGACTCTATTGGTAGTATTTCTTGAGGTTTGCTATGTTCCAGGGCCGAGGTATTGCTTTGCCATTCAGATCCTCCAAGTAGTAAGCTCCATTTCCAACTACGGCTATGATTTTGTAGGGACCCTCCCAGTTCGGCCCAAGTTTGCCCTCACCAGGCACTCGTTTATGATCCATGACCTTCCTCAAAACCAATTCTCCTGGTATAAATTGCCTTGGGAAAACCTTTTGGTTGAAACTTCGAATTTCTTGATATGCATAAGCTTTCAAGGTCTTTGCTTCTCTTCGGCCCTCTTCCATATCCAGTGCTTGCACGATGGCTTCCTCGTTACTGGAGCTTTCAAATAATTCAGACCGAAGGGTTGGCAGTCCTACTTCAAGTGGGATTATGGCCTCCATTCCATAGGTTAAAGAGTAAGGTGTTTCTCCTGTGCGGCGCCGTGCTGTAGTTCGGTAGGCCCATAATACGTGTGGTAACTCCTCAACCCACTTGCCTTTGGCGTGCTCAAGCCGCTTTTTCACTCCGTTGATGATGGTTTTGTTCGACGCTTCTACCTGACCGTTGCTCTGTGGGTACCCTGGAGAAGAGTTTCTATACTCGATTCTGAGGTTGGCACAAAATTTCCTGAAGATCTTTCCATCAAACTGAGTTCCGTTGTCCGCGATCAGTACCCGCGGAATGCCGAAACGCACTACCACACTTCTCAAAACAAACCGTTTTGAGTCTGCCTCCTTGATATTTGCCAGTGCCTCAACTTCAACCCACTTGGTGAAATAGTCGGTTGCAGCAATGAAGAATCGCCTATTCCCAGTGCCTCGCGCCAATGGTCCAACAATATCCAGACCCCATTGCGCAAAGGGCCATGGGCTGGTGAGTGGAGTGAGAGTTTTGGCCGGCTGATGAATGAGTGGAGCAAACCTCTGACATTTGTCGCACCTTTGCACGTACTGCTGTGCATCTTGCTGCATTCGTGGCCACCAGTACCCGTGAGTTAGGGCTCGGTGTGCCAGTGACCTTCCGCCAACGTGGCATCCACAAATCCCATCGTGAATTTCGAAGAGAACATTCTCAACGAGATTTGGATGCACACATAAGAGGTAGGGGCTGAGGTAGGAACGTTTGTAAAGCTTCCCAGACGATGAGATCCAAAATCGAGATGATTTATGCCTGATCTTGTTGGCTTCCTTTCTGTCTTCGGGGAGTTTACCAGATTTCAAAAAGACCAATATTGGATCCATCCAGCTTGGCTCTAAGTTGTTGCAGAGGACCAGAGATGCAATACTTGGTTCTGGTATGAACTCAACCCAAACTCTTCTGGCATCCTTTGTGTCCACTGATGAGCCTAGGCATGCCAGAACATCTCACAGAATTGTTTTTATCCCGACCGATTCGCTTCCACTCGTATGGATTGAAATTTTACGAGTAGGTCTCCGGCCTTGCTGCAGACATAATCATTCTTTCATCCCGAAGTTTCATAGACCGGAAGTGGTTTACTACTAGTTGTGAATCGAAAATAAGAAGTCGTTTCAAGATGAAGTGTTCGGCACTCCGAAGCCGGCTAATAACGCCAGATTCACCGTTGTTCAAGTTTTCCACCGAGCACGAGAGCTGCTCCGTGATAAATCCTTCTGGAGAAATAAGGACTACTCCTGCCCCCGAGCCTCGGTTATTGGACGAACCATCGACGTAGAGTTGCCAGATGTTTCCAATAAAGAGTTTCCATGCTTCCGTACTGGTTTTTCTTGTTGTTCGCATGGTGGCTTTGTGTCGAAACTCGAATTCCCCGGTTCGGTACTCTGGGTGGGAGTGAATTCTGCGACAAAGTCCGCCAAGACCTGGGCCTTAATTGCTGTTCGGGGTTGATACCTAATGTCAAACTCACCAAGCTCTACTGCCCACTTTGCTGTTCGGCCAGAGAAATCGGCTCGGCTGAATACAGATCTGAGGGTGAATTCAGTGAGGACATTAATGGTATGCCCCTGGAAGTAATGCTGCAACTTTCTCGAGGCAATAAGCAGCGCGTAAGCCAACTTTTCCAGTGGTAGATACCGTGTCTCGGCATCTAGTAAAGTCTTGCTGACGTAATATATTGGTCTCTGATCCTTACCAACTTCTCGAATCAATACTGCGCTCACGGTATGATCTGACACTGCTTAATAGAGATACAGCTCCTCTCCTGCTCGAGTGGATAATAGAGGGGGTGTACTGAGGTATCTTTTGAGATTCTGCAGTGCTTCAGTACATTCGCTATTCCATTCAAATGCTGCCTTTTTCCTCAAGAGCTGGAAGAAGGGCTTCATCCGATCTGAGGATTTGCTGATGAACCGGTTTAGTGCGGCTGCCATTCCGGCTAGTTTCTGCAGTTCCTTAGACTTTGTTGGCACTTCGAGGTTCTGTATAGCCTTGATTTGATCCGGATTCGCTTCAATTCCTCTACGAGTGACCATGTATCCCAAGAACTTCCTTGTTCCCACCCCGAAGGCGCACTTCGAGGCGTTGAGGCGAAGCTGGTGGGTTTTCAGGATGCTAAATACTTCTCTCAAATCTGTGAGGTGGTCTGTAGCGAACTTGCTTTTTACTACCATATCGTCTATATAGACTTCCATGGTTTTCCCCAGTTGATCTTTGAACATCCGAGTGATCATTCGCTGGTAGGTCGCTCCGGCGTTCTTGAGGCCGAACGGCATTACCCTATAGCAGTAAGTCCCTCTCGGAGTAATGAACGCTGTCTTTTCTTGATCCGGGCCGAACAATGGTATTTGATGATAACCGCCATAGGCATCCAGAAAACTCATGCGCTCATGCCCTGCTGTTGAGTCTACTAGTTGATCAATGCGAGGCAGTGGAAAACTATCCTTAGGACAGGCTTTGTTCAAACAAGTGAAATCGACACAAACTCTCCATTTTCCGTTCTTTTTCTTGACTATAACTGTGTTGGATAACCACTGCGGGTACTGTACTTCTCTGATTGCTCCCGAGGCCAGAAGTTTATCGACTTCGGCAATCACTGCTTCGGTGTGCTCAACTGAGGATCTCCGACTTTTCTGCATTTACGTGCCGAAATAAGGATTGATGTTGAGCTTGTGGCAAGCAAATTCTGGGTCCAACCCTGGAGTATCATAAGCTGACCACGTGAATACCTCCATATTTTCCCTCAGTAGTTCCAGCAGCTGAAGTTTCTCATCAGCGCTTAGCGAGGTACCGATAAGGAAGTACTTTTCCGGGTCAGCTTCTTCTATTAAGACTTTCTCCAAATCCTCCACCATCTTTTCCTCTGGAGCTCCTCTCACATCTTCCAAGACTGGCTGTCCGGCCACTTCCACTATTTGTACCCGGTTGCAGAGTTGCTTTGTTTTTAACGCTGCCATGAAGCAATGTTTGGACGCGACTTGGTCCCCCGAAATCTGCTCTACTCCGTGTTCCGTAGGAAAACAAATGAGCTGGTGATAGGTTGAGGGGACCGTTTCCATTTGATGAATCCACGGGCGGCCAAGTATGGCGTTATAAGGGGATGGTGTATTAATAACCAAGAACTCTATCTGGAGGGTTTTGGTTCCCGCTACGACTGGCAATACTATTCGGCCGAGCGGCCACTCCGGCTGTGAATTGAAACCGACCAACGGGGCTGTCGCTGGGGTGAGATGCTGCTCGGAGAGGCCAAGCTTTCTGAACAAATCATAATACAGTATGTCTGCTGCACTGCCCTGATCTACTAGGACTCGTTTCACATCAAATCGTTTCCTAATCCCAACAGTTATGATCAATGCATCAGTGTGTGGGTGCTGTATGCTTTCTAAATCTTTGCTAGTAAATGAGACAGTACATAGGGGGGATTTTGGTACGGTACGTACCTTTTTCGATGCCGGCTCCACTGACATGATTTGCTGAATTTGGGCAGCTTTAGCGATCTCTTCTTTCAGTGTCTCCTCAGATTCCGGAGCCGCTGTCCTATGGATCACATTTATTATCAGCCGGGGTGGATGCTCTACGTTTCCTTCTGGAAGTGGGTTCTCCTACTCGGCCCATTCCTTGCCCTGATCAATGTATTCCCTTAAGTGCCCGGCTGCCACCAGGTCCTCCAAGTGTTGCTTTAGTGCCCTGCAGTTTTGAGTCATGTGTCCCCTGTCTTGGTGGTAGGTGCATCTTAGCTTTTGATTGCGCCGAGCTGGATCTCCCATCATTTTCGGCGGCCAAACAAAGAAGGGCTCTCTCTTGATCTTCTCTAGGATTCGATAGATTGGCTCTTTGAACACGGTCACAACGGCTTCATGGGATTTAGACTTATCCACCTCATTCACTGCAATTCCTCGGTGTTCTCCTCGATCCGTTTTCTTCTTGTCTACCCTACTACCCTCACGACATTGACTCCGGGAATCAAGCATCCCTCATCTCCAACGCGGCATAATTTCTTTCAAAGCGGGCTTTCAAATTCTTGAGTGATTGTCTTAACTTACTTTCCGGACGCAAACCATGTTTGAAGGATATGACGGCCATTTGCTCGCTGCACACATTTTCTTCCAGATCGTTATACTCTTCCCAATATCTCCTAGCATAACTGCACAGCGTTTCCTCTTGCTCCTTCCTGAGGCCGAACAGTGTGTCTGGTTCTTTCGGGATCTTAGTATTGGAAACGAACCTGGCCAGGAACTCTTCGGAGAGCTGCTTCCAACCACGAATTGATCCGGCGGGGAGTCGATCGAACCATCGGAGTCCGGTTTCTCCCAAGCTGGATGGGAAGACTTTGCACATCAGTGCCTCATCTCGGCTCCAAAGGGACATCATCTGTCTGAAATGGCTGATATGCGTCAGAGGGTCCGACTTCCCGTCGTAAGAAGTGAACTTTGGTGGAGTGAACTTCTTTGGAGGTCTCATGGTCTCTATCTCTGGAGAGAATGGCGAAGAGACGAGTCTGTCTAGCGCTCGATGTTCTCTCTGGTGAACAGTACGGTCCAAATGATCTCGATGTTGTTCGTTCTATCTATTGCCAATCAGCCAAGTACGAAGGTCCTGAGGAGGGTATTCAGTCTGTTGACTACCCGTCTTCTGCCTCTTGGCCCTCTTCCGGCGTGACCCACGGGTGTGACTACTCGCTGCTTCGCTCTGTGTTGGGATTGGTTGGCTTCGTTGCTCAGAGTCATTCCTGGGGAATTTTTTCACTGGTAATTCTCTAGACGAGCTCCTTTGTTGCAAACGAGAGGGCTCTGCTTCTGTCCTCTTCTCCGTCGGATCACCCAACACCTTCTTAAGTTGAGCTTTCAATTCCTGTATCTCCATTCCCATGGAATCTATAATTTGATCTCTATAATCCTTTTCCATAAGGAAATGATGAGAAGAACCTCCGGCGAATGGCAATCGATGCTCGACAGATTCGGGGGTTCGATTATTGTTTCCAGTTTGCTCCTCCAGAACTGTCGGGAGTGCCAAACCTTTGTCCTTCGTCCTCTCCGTCTGCGGGGTATGTGATGAAGGCGGAACGTCCTCAATCCCCATTGCCGGAACTAAATGCAGAGCTCAGAAATGATCCACGTTCACCGCACCAATTGTGCGTACCGGATTCCGCACTAGATGAAAGTGGATCGGGGCTCCGCTCTCAGCTGGACTATCCAGGGACCAGGGCTCCTGCCACAAGAAGAACCGTTAGAGCTACCCGGCCGGGGTTGGCCGGATGACCCCTCCGGCGTGGTAATCAGTATAGAGTCGAATGGGTATGTAAATGTGGTGTTGATCGGGGTTGTTCAGTTACCTTCAATGTGAAGCTCATGTTATATATATAGTGTTCCTTACTTGCTTCTCAAGGTGAGTTCATGGAGTAAAGGTGCTGCCAGGTGTCTTTTCAGCATTGTTCCACGTGGTGGACCACTTGATAATTGCCATTCATTGTACATTCTCATTGTAAGCATGCTAATAACAAACCACATTCTCTTAGCTCAACAACTTCCGTGATTTTAGGTGTGGGGGACCAGTTGAGGTGGCATCCTGCACATGCTTGCACTCACAGATCCCACGTTTCTTTGTGAAGCTTCTCTAGCTCGGTACTTACGTTCTTGATTCAGATCTTGGTGTGCCTTAGCTCGGCCTTTTCCAGGCTCGATTCTGAGAGATAAATTTGGGTTATTATCTGTTCGCCCACAAACCCCGTCTCATACTCGGCATCAAAGACTACTGGCTAACCTTTCCGTTGTAGGTTGGGCCCAAGTGCTAGAGGACTTGGGCATACTATTGATCATGAAGTTGGGCTCAATTGATCTGTCCATATACTCATCTGACCCACTTGGATTTGGGCTTTGTCAGATTGGGCCGGCCCAAGGCTTGGACCTGACCCATTTCACATTTAGCCCCTTCAACCACCATTGTCGTGGCGGAGCATGACGGAGGCTACTAGGGCTTTGACCAAAGTGGAGCCTGTTTTGGGGAAAACGGCAACGATAATGTCGTTATTGAGCGCGGTGAAGCTTGACTTAACAGCCATGGCACCTTCTAGATCAGGGTCAATGTACCAGAAGCCTTCCCATAGGTAGATATCAAAGATTCCCCACCATCTCAACATGGAAAGCCCATTGAAAGGTGAAGAAATGGTAGTGCAAGTAGTGTTCGGTGGATTGGGTTCGGAGGTTGCCATTGAAAGGCAAAGGGAAAATAGTGCAAGAAAAATTGGGAAATGGTCCTTTGGTTTCTTAGGTTTGGAGTAAGTGAACAAAGAAGGTGGACATTTCACAACACGTATGGTCATTCGTACATGAGTAATATTAGGTATTATAAAAATAAATAAATAAATAAAATAAATAAAAATAATTATTAAAAATTTATAATTCTTGAATTACATTTAAAAAAAATATCATATATTAATCAAGATAATACAAAAGTCACAAATCTTTAATAACTATTTTTATGAAAAAAATTTCATCACCCCTCTCTTTTCTCTTCTTACACACGTACCGTACAGCCCGGCCACGATTACGGCCTGGCCTGGCCGGGCAAAGCCAAACAAACACCCACTAATGCACACGTATCGTACAGCCTGGCAACGCCAAACAGCCACTAACATTACACACACGTACCGCGCAGGATGTCTGAGCCCACACGCACGTGAACTGTGTCAGCAAACACATGGACAATAATAAAAGTAATGTGAGGGTCTAAATATTTATTAATGCTGTATTTAATTGATGAATTTATGAAGAGATTTAAAAAAAAATGTGTAAAATTAAATAAAATATAAATATATTTTATTTATATTACATTTTTATTTTATTTTTTTATTCTAAATTTCTTCTTAAATCATCCAACAAAACATAGCATAAATGTCTTATATGGATAAAGGTTTTACATGAAATTCATATGATGTGATTTTTACGCTCATTTAAGACACTTAATAAAAATATTTATAAAATATTTGAGATTGTTAGCATTTCTCCAATAATAATGGACCTTTACATGTAGAACATATTTTTATGAATTTTGATAATTTTAAATAGAATAAGGGTGAAGTACTAATAAAATGATCTTATAAATTATTTGGGTTTTTTTTTTTTTTTTTTTTAAGATTCAAAGGTCTCATTATAGGATAAATTACATAAAGGATCAAGTATAAAAGTTGGTTGTTATGTGTTAAGGGACAAGTGTGAGTTTTCTCATAATGTTTAATATTTCAAAACGTATCATTTAAAAAAAAAAATCTCTTAATATATATTTTTTCAAACGTAACACTTTAATATAATATTTTAATGTAACACACTAAAACACTCTTTGGTTTACTTTTCTCAAACGTAACAATATAATATTCCACAAAAGCACATTAGTGTACTTTTCTCAAACATAACACTTCAATCAATATAACACTACAAAACTCTTTAATGAATTTTTTCTAAACGTAATACTCTAATGTAATACACTAAAAAACTATTTAGTGTACTTTTTTTAATATAACACTCCAATCAATGTAACACACAAAAACTCATTAATATATATTTTTTCAAACGTAATAACGTAATATTAAAAAAAAAACAAAAAAAAAAAATCTTTAGTTTATTTTTCTTAACACTCCAATCAATGTAACACACAAAAACTCCGTAATGTATTTTTTTTAAACATAACACTCTAATGTAACACCAGAAGGCTATACTAACAGAAATGTAGATTTTCAAACTCAAAAAGAATCTTCCACAACCTCACATTTCCATTCGCATCCTAAAAACAAATCAAAAAATAAAAAAAATTAATCACAAAGGGCATTTATTTAAACTCAAATGGTACCAAATCAATTAAATACAATTTTTCAAAATAAAAATGATTAATTGGTTTACAAGAAAACTCCTAGTACTAATGCTATATTCATTTATTTTTTTTGATTTTAAGAATAATGCTATATAAATATAAAAAAAATAATACATAATTTTTATACATAATGACGTGGCTCATTATGAACTTTTTATTTTAAAATAAAATACCATTGAAGATGAAATTATGTACAATAATGATATTATCACATTATTCTTATCAATTTTTTTGTATAAATTTTATGTTTATTTAAAAAATTTCTTTTAAATGTCATCTCTGTTGAATTTCTCCTTTACATAAATTAAAATATATATATATATATTTATCATCAAATTTATTTATTTTGTATACTCATATAATAAAAATTATATATAAGACTCATTATATTTAAAAAAATTGTAAGACTTACACTGTTACAATAAAAATATTTTTAAAAAATTTAAGTCTTCGTTTGGGAAGAGCTAAAATAGTCTAGTTTTTTTAGTTATTTTAGTCTCGTTTGGTTTTTATTTTTGATTTTTTTGACTTTTGTAAGAAAAAAAATGTAATAATTAGCTTATATAGCCAATTTTGTCTTTTGTACTTTTTTAACCAAAAATCCATTGCCAAACATAACTTTAGTAAGATATTCTGATAATATTAACAACGGTTCAATAGAGGTTAGTTCAGAAATAAATAACGCTAAGAATGTTATATTTCACATATTATTATGAAAAATGATTTGGTGCCCGAAAATCTGTCCCCCGAACGCCCCGACTTGGTGAAACGACGTCGTTTCACCAATTCATTTTTTTTATTTATTTTTTATTTTTTCTTCTTCCTCCAGTCTGAAACGGGTGAGGGTGAGTGTGAGGGAGAGGGAGAGAAAGAGAGAGGGAGAGGGAGAGAAAGAGAGAGAGGGGAAGCAGTCGCGTCGCCTCCACCGCTGATCGCGTCGCCTCCGCAGATCGCACCTCTGCCTCCGCCGATCGCCGCGCCTCCGCCTCCGTCGCCAATCGCCCGCTCCCCGCCTCCCCTCCGCCCTCCGCCTCCGGCCCATTTTTAGGGCCCTCCCATCCTTCCTCCTCCCCCTCCCCCTCCCCCTGGCTCACTCACACGAGCAATCGCCCTTAGCGCTAGGTAACGAGTAAGGATGAGACTAGTGGCTTATTGTATTTGGAGCAAATAGAGAAGTTAAAATTATCCACTAGCTATATCGCCTTGGTTGGAGCCAAGGCGAGGTCTTATTGGAGACCGACCATGGATATGAAAGTACCCACTTTTCCATGATGTGCTTGTTATGGATAGCCAGATGAGAGATCTCATTTGATGCCTGAGATACGAGCAAATAGAGAATTCGAGTTAGACGCTAGGAAGCGACTTGCGCGCTTAAGAGCGACTAAACTAAGATCTGTATAGTGTGTGAGTTTAACATCACTTTTTGGAAGAGTTACTCCACTATAACATGCATTCGTACTGCATGTGCTTATCGACCCGTTAGCGAGGTGAAAGAATGGATCCCTACTTCTTCACCGTGTGAGTCCTAAAAGTCATTTTTTCCTAAATGACTTCACTTTGTGCCTTTTTGTGACCTTTGACTATATCATAAGATGAGGAGTTGATGTTCAGCTACTTTGGTATGTTGCCTGCGGTCATGTATGATTCGGCTTTAAGGGACATTACTGGGAAAGCGGTCAATTTCAAATTGAATGATATGAGGGTGAAGGGAAGATCATCTAGTTCTACATCTCTGCTCTATATTCACTGTTGACAACTCACATCGCTCTTTATAGGATGCTGATTGGGTGTGAATATAATGCGGGACCTAGGCGAGTCAAACATGCTCTTTGAGAGATTAGAGATGTTTTTGGACTGATGTAACTAGATGGGTCTGGGTACATGAGACACTATTTCTGTTCATTTTGGGTTGATGTCTCTATGCTGACTTATATTGAGTTTCTAGTATAGAGCTCCCATATGCAGGTGTTCTCAGCAGTCGCACGGTGTATTAGCCAGTATGAGATTGTTCATTTTTGGGGAGATTGAGATTGAGATGTGGCAGTGTCATACCAACTCATGTGTGAGTAGGAGATGTTAGAAATGGGCGCCCATGTGGCATGACCCTTTGAATCTTTTGAACCTTATCCAAATGGGTTTTGAATTCAAATTCAAACCTATTTGGATAACCACTCAGGATATATATATCTATCATATCAATTGATATGGATAGATGATATAGATATCTTATATTATCTCATATAACTGATATGGATAAATGAGATAAACATATTATATATCTGATATATGGGATATGGGTGATTAAGAGAAAAACAACGTATGTTTGAGCTTTTTCCCATATACTAACTCTCTCCCAAAAACCAACGATCAAAGCCATTTGCACTGTGATCTGTGTGGGTGATATTCACTATTGTAATATCACTCCATTGCTGGGTTGACTGATCAGATTCAAGAAGCACGTGATTTACCCACGAGATCCTTCAATTCAGACTCTGTTCTAAAGGTATGACGATGATTTTTTATTCCACTGCATTATACTTTGTTTTACACACACACACACATATATATATATATATATATAGAGAGAGAGAGAGAGAGAGAGAGAGGAGGAGGCACATACCAGAAGGAGATGAAGAAGAATGTGGACGATCTGATGAACTGAGTATGCGGAGAGAGTTTAGAGAGAGAGAGAGAGAGAGAGATGAGGGTTGATTTTGGATAGTCAAATTTCTATGTGATATGTGGGTGTGAGAGTTGAGGGACTTTAGACATCATAAAATAATATTGTGGATTTCTTCTAGTACTAAAAATGGGCAAGGGACCTTAGACTAATTTTTCCAAAAAAATTTGACTTTTTTTCTCTCTCTCTCTCTCTCTCTCTCTTTTTTCCTACCAAAATGGAATGACAATGTTATGGCATTTTCTTTTATATAAATTCATATTCCTCTGTTGATTGATCTTAGGAAATTTTTTATATTTGTTATAATTTTTAAATTCATTTTCTTTATATCATATATTTTAATTACAATTGAAAATAAAAAAGGTATTTAACAATTAAAAAAAATCCACGAGTTGTCATTTAAAAATAAAGGACATTTACTTTTATAAAAAAAATATTTTTAAAAAAAAACAAACTCCATCATGAAAAATATATATTTTTAAAATAGAAAGAATTGGAGAAAGGGGTAATTTGATCTATAATAAAATATATTTATGGTCTTTTATATTTTCTACGGTAGTGGAGATTTGTGCAAAATAGTTCTTTTTTATATTTTATAAAAGGCGAATTATATTGTTAATCCTTATATATATATATATATTGTGTCATTTTAAATCTTATATTTTTAATTAGCTCAAAATACACACATAAATAAATAGATTCAAACCCTGACCCCACATTGAAGTGAGGTGTTTTGACACTAGTTTATTAAAATGTGGATGAGAATTTCACAACATTAGTGACTAGGTTGGTCCTACTAGGGCTTCCAATATAAGCCAATATATATCGGAAACATCAATCCAAACTGTTTGATATCAATTAATGTATGATTGTATTGTCGATACTGATACATCAAGCACAAAACATAAAATGAGAGTTACATAGAAAGTCCAAACCCTTGGAATTTTATGTGTGTAATTTCATCAAGCTTGTCTTTTATCTCGGGTGATAGTTTGTTCTTCTAATCTCTCACAAGACGAAGCCTAAAGTAAGAGGTCTTGGTAAAGCTAGACTATGGATCCATACCATTTTTGTTAACTTTCAAGCTCTTCAGCCTCTCTATGTTGCATCGCCGTACAATCTTGTCGGCCTCTCCATCATCGGCCAAAGGTCGGCTAAGAAATGAAACTAGCTTCTTCACTTCTCTTTTCGGGTCTCTCTTCAAGTCTTCATATTTCAGGAACATTGTCAGTGAATAATAATTTAACGTAGAGATGTATGATGTAAGATTTTATCCTTAATTCTTATTCAATAAAGTTTCTTTTTGCCGATAAAAAAAAAAAAAAAAATTTAACGTAGAGACTAATTAAAATCACAAAGACCAAAATGACACAATGAACAAACTATAGAAACTATCAGCGGAATTTACCTCCAAAAATGTGGTAAGAATAATTTTAAAAATAGACAATTTATATTTTTGAAGACAAATGTAATAATGTGGCTATAATCATTGAATCAACCTAAAATTTGTGTACAATTTATTTATAAAGGCCTACAAAATGCATGCATCAAATTATTAGAATGACACTCATAATGGTCTCATAGGCTCAATTGTACTGTTACGTTGTGTTTGATTAGGAGATTTGGGTTGGAATTTGGAAAAGGAAAAAGGGAAAGGTTTGTCAAATTAGGTAAAATATATGCATATTTTATTCATATTTTATCTACTTTTCTTTTTCTCTTTCTAAATCTCTTTTCAAATCTGTCAACCAAACACAGTGTTAGTAAATATTTTAAACTATAGACTAACTTTGTTATAAATAATAAAAAACTCTGTTTCTCTTTGATCGATCTAGGTCATGCTCGTAAGCCCACCACGACTCCTTTTTGATTTCTTCCCTGATACACATGCAGGAAGACAAGAAGGTTTTGACATTCTTAAAGAACCGAAAGGGTAATGTTAGGAAATGCAGCTTTCAACGATCCAAATTGTTAGCTGTTGGGCCTACATACTCAAATTGGACCCATCTAGTCCGCTACAAGCCAATTGCAATTATAAAATTAGGGTAAATTACATATTAGTCCTTGTAATTTAGGTAAAATTTTACTATGATGCTCGTAATTTTAATTGTATCAATTTTAACCTTACACTAACATTTTTGTTTAGTCCCTTTGTTAAAATCCATTAAAAGTGCAAATGGAAGATGTCCACGTGTCATTTTTTGAAACATAAATAAAAAGAAAAATTAGTGCCCACTAATTATAGGCCCCAAGTATTCCTGTGGAAAATGAAATGATGATCTTTTTTTTTTTAGGTGTAGTTTTTTTTTTTTTTTTTTTTTTTTTTTTTTTAATTACTTATTTATTATATGTTTTTTTTAGGGATGAATCATTGTTGAAATAAAAATATAAAGTTAAAATTGATACAGTTAAAATTACAGGACCTAAGTAAAATTTTTCCGAAACAGACTAAGGGCACAAATTTACCCATAAAATTACCTCTAATTTTTTTTTTTCCTTCGAAATTTGAGATGAGTTGATGGGTGGGTAAACTTTTGAGGACTCTTCAAGCTCTCATTCCAGAATTGAATTAAGAACATGTTCATGGAAAGGTCCAAAGAGATGAACTCCATTGCAGAAGCTCTCGAAGGCTTCGTCGAATGGAAATGGGCCTTGCTCGGGCTGTATCTTGGTATTCATGAAGTGCCACAGCGACACAAACACGTCCTTAGGATCTCTAGTTATATACACAATCTTGCAGCTTGAAGTCTTGAACGATTGTGGTAACAGAGAGTATGATATGTGGGTTCGGAACAGCCGTGGAGAGGCCATGTTTGACACATCAAAGTTTCCATTTTTTCTGCAAACCTGTAAAAAGAAAGGGTTGTTTTGAAAAGTATGTTAAAAGTAAGATTTTTAGGGTTTTTTTTTTTTTTTAAAACGTGTAAAAAATAAAGAGCGGCTCTTTTGGAAAGCTGGTAAAAAATCAGCTTTTAACTTTTTATTTATTTTGAGTCACATCACTTCTCACATAACTTATTTATAAAAAAATAAAATAAGTTTAAAAAAGTCAAAAAATTAATTTTTTACCAACTTCTCAAGACAATATGACTTAAAAAAGGTTAAAAGCTAAAAATTACTATTAATCTCTTTGTCAAAAGACACCAAAATGACATTTTCATGGGTCGAATAGGAAGGTCTATCCTGTGGTCTTCTCTCTGTTTGGGATGAAGAGGGGCTTGGGGAAATGTTTTATTGAAGGAAGTTTAGTGGATGGAGCCTCTGTTTTGAGTTCTATGCACAAGAGGTCTGGACAATGGTTTTTTTATTTTTATTTTTTTTACGCTTCGGTGGATTAGCATGTTTTGCTTTTGCTCAATTATAGTGGAAACATTTGTTCATAAAAAATAAAAAAATAAAAATTATAGTGGAAACATCGTGAAGAAGTGCTCAGTGGATTTGCATATACAACGGTGCTAATTAGTGGGTCAGTTTTTGGGTAGGTTTCTCATTAATTTTTCATGTTTGCTTTGTATATGGTTGAACTTGTTTTCCGATGTCAATTTTATTGGGATCGATCTATCTTATTTTGATGTATTTTGCTATCTCCTTCTTTGATGTATTATGTTTTTGTTTAATAATTTTCATCATTAAAATTGTTTTACAGATAAAAAAAAGAGAAAAAAAGAAAATGACATTTTCAGTAAAATGATGTGATTTCTGACATTTTTTAAATTATAAATCCTAGTGCTGGCTGGATCTTCCCTTTTGAAATAATGAAATCTTAATTTTTTTTTTTTTTATCAGCAAATGTTAGTTGTTAAATTAATACTTGTGGAATAAAATCTCTCCACTTTTATCCTAAAGAAAGCATAGTGGCCAACTAAGCTAGGCCTAGTTGGTTAATGAAATCTTAATTTATACAAAGTAATCTATTGGGATATGTTAGCTTTGTCTCAGTCTTATTTCAACGATTTAAATCGTTTATTTTGTATAATTATACATGCAAATTATTTATGAAAAAATAAATTAATTTGATAGTCATAACAACAAGTTTTGATGATTTTTATCTACAAAAAATAAGAGAAGCTTACATTGGTAGTTTCTACATTTTTGGCTCTTGTATCATTTTGATTCATATACTTTTAATTGACTCAATTTTGACGTTTAATTTTACATTTTTTTGTGAATTGATTCAATTGATAACTTTGTTAGGATTTTTGACAAAAAATTAATAATCACTGAGTTAGTTGAAGTTAATTCACTAAATTGACCGTGTTTACAATTTTGTCTCCAAAACCATGACACATACCACTCATTTAAACATTTTTCAAAAAAAAAATATTAACAGATGTAGCCAATTAGATAAAATTAAGACAAAATAATAAATTTATGGTCAAAATCGAGTTAATCAAATTACAAAGATCAAAATGACACAATAATCAAAATATGGGGACTACTAATATAATTTGTTCAAAAATAATAACAAATATAATTTTAAAAATAGACCATTCATTCCTTACAAACAAAACCGCTAAAATCATGATCTATAATTATTAGACCAATTTTATTTTTTTATAAATAATTTAAATACATAATCAAATAAAATAAATAGTTTAAATTGTCAGTGTGCCCATGGTATGTCTCACAAACTCAATAGCACCTTTGGTAGCGTAAAAGCCCATATCCAATTCTTAATCTATTTGTACAACATTACTCTAACCTTTAGTTCTAAAAACGGCAAGAGGTCGTTGGGGGTGGTGGTATATTAAGGGATCATCTGCATCCTCATCTTCATCATTGCCATCGTCGTCGCCGCCGCCACCACTATCACCACTACGGTGGATGACAGAGGCGAGGAGGGCCTTGAGCCAAGTGGAGCCAGTCTTGGGAGAGGCGGCTATGAAAATGTCATCACCGAGCGCGCTGAAGGTTGATTTGGCAGCCATGGTTGCTTCCAGAACAATATCATTGTACCAGAAGCCTTCCCATTGGTAGAGATTAACAAGTCCCCACCAATTCAACTTGGGAAGGCCAGTGAAAGGAGATGAAATAGCAGTAGTACAAGTAGTGTTTGGTGGATTGGGTTTGGAGGTTGCCATTGAAAGTGAAAATTGTGCAAGAAAATGGGAAATGGTTTTTACTTTCTTAGGTTTTGCAGCAAGTGAACCCTCTAGATAGATTGTAGCCCATTTTGTCTTTTGTTGTCAATTTCCATGCTCAATTAATCATGGCCAATACATCCCCACTAGAAGTGTAAAAAATGGCACACGACCTGGGATGGGCCTAGGCCGATTAGGCCTGGGCTAGAGCCCAGTTCGAGACCCTCGGCTTAAGCTATCATTTTAAAGTCCAGCCCACTCAAGGTCCACTCAAAACACAGCCCGTTGCCTGGCTCGCCCAAGACTCAATGTTATTTTTGGTAGAAAAAAATAAAATTTCGGTGAAAAAAATAGAAAAAAAAAATGTTCATGCCCGAGCGTACGCCTAGGCCCACCGACCTGGCTTGAGGCCCAATCCACCAGCCCGCCCAAGGCCCGAATAACCCTTGGGTCTAATTTTCTGGCCCGTGGGCTGGCCCGACCTGGCCAAAATTTTGGTGGGCGCATACGAGGCCGACCAGGCCTAGGCAAATTTACATCCCTAATCGCCATAGAGGATTCCTACCTGATTGTGCTATTTATTAACAATATTCTTAGTAAAAATAAAATAAAATGAACCTTGATCACTTGTTCTAATGAATCACACAATCGTAATAAAGATCAAATATAACATACTATAATTACAGAGAAATTCTCAAACAGAAAAATTACAAACTGATGATGCAGTTCGTTCCCGGTGGATGGACTGGACTGATCCAAGCTCCTCGAGCCCACGTCCGAATGACGAAGCCCACTAGATGACCTGCAAGTAAGTTCAATGGGGAACGGGGTAGTCCCCCAGCGAACCCTTCGACGAGCAAGTTAGCAAATAAAAAAGAGATGGAGTATATTGAGAGGGATTGGAGATAGAGAACTTAACATTCTTCTCGTCTTCGATGCTTGCTATTATCCTTTGGTAATCATTTCACTGTCCCTTCCGACGTGCCCCCTCTCCGAAAGCCTGTGCTGTAGCTTACCTTGTACAGGGTAAGAGGGCGCTGTTCCGACGGGGAGGTGTTGTCGTAATAAATGCTGTGATGGGCTGCATTAATGGTGATGTGTTGTGGCAATAACTTTGCAGATCTTTGTCTGCTGGCGTGGCCTATTCTGCACCTGCCATGTGTCCGAATGTCATTGGCTCCTCACACCTAGTTGGCCTCCAGCTGTCCTGGACTTTACCAACCGGGTTATGCAATGGGGTCCAAATGGTGGGCTTGGGTCTGTTCATTGTGGGCTGTGACCTTTATGGGTTTATCCTGTCAGTAGTTCCCCATTCCCAAGTGCAGCTTCAGTCCAACGAAGGGAATAGTAATGAGGAGGATGTGCCGCGGTGGGTCGTTAGGGGGGGAAAGGTCCGTGGCGGTGACCAAGGGGACGATGAGGTGGGGGCCGACCAGCGGTAGTGCCGACTATGAGGGGAGCCGAGTGGGAAGGCCGACTGTGAGGAGTGCCGATCGCGAAGGGAGCCGAATGGGAGGGCCGACCGTAAGGAGTGCCGACTGCAAAGGGGGCCGAGTGGGAGGGCCGACCGTAAGGAGTGCCGACCGTGAAGGGAGCCGAGTGGGAAGGCCAACCGTGAGGAGTGCCGACCGCGAAGGGGGCTGAGTGGGAGAGGGCCGACTGTAAGGAGTGCCGACCGCGAAAGGGGCCGAGTAGGAGGGCCGACCGTGAGGAGTGTCGACCGTGAAGGGGGCCGGGCGGAGGGGCGCGAGGCTCAAGAGGCGGCGTGTGAAATGAGGATTTGAAGTGGAAAAGAAAGGGGAATGTGGGGGGGGCAGTGCATCGCGGCCATACACGTAGCGATATCGTGAGGGGGAAGTTAGGCGTTGGAGCAAAAATGAAACGATAAGTCATTATGGGGTTGAAAAGACAATTTTGGCGGATAATTTGAAAAGTTTTCAAACTGGCGAAAATTAATTGGGATCCTTGGAATACGGGCAAACCGTGGGCTTTTGGCATTGTGCAATTCACTTACTTGTTTACAAAAAACCAAAACATTCCAAGTCTTAGTTTATTTGTTGCTCACGATACGCCTTTACAACACTTCTTCAATCTTCTTGCTCCTGCATCAGAAGCGATTCGTAAACATACCCTAGAAATGGCACAAGAAGGAGCTGTGACTGTGAGGGTAGACCCACTGGGTGAAGACAACGCAGAGGAGTTAGCGGTACGATATAGGACGGAGACGCGAATGGTGACGGTGGGGGAATCGGTGGCACGATCTCAGGCGTCCACCATGATAGTGGCTCCAAAGCCAATAAGCCAGGTAGAGCCAGATCATTGGCATACTAAGGCTGACAAATCCACAATTATCGCCATGAGTTGGAGGCTATCCGGAGAAATACCGATTCGCGGAAGTAGAGTCACATTACCAACCATGACGGAGAGGCCATCGGACGCGAGGCCAGGGCAGTTTTCCCTTTACAAGGAAGCGCTGAAGGAGGGCTTGAGGTTGTCATTGCCACAAATAGTGGTGGATGTGCTCAACCGTCTAGAGGTGGCACCAGGGCAACTAATGCCTAATGCCTGGAAGATCTTGTTAGCTTGTGCGAGTGCCTGGCCAAAGGCGAATGAAGGGGAGGCCATGACAGTGGACGAGTTCTTCGCGTGCTACAAGGCCTTGGGGCAGCAAGAAACTTAGGTGACTCTGCAAGCGGCACCGAGAGGGCCGGGTGGCCGCCTCGTCGATCAAGGGGTGGAGACCACGGTGGTTCTACGTGGGTGTCAGTGGAGGGGTTGGTGTGCGCACCATTTGGAAGGTGCCCACTCGGTCGATGGAGCCAAAATTGGGGGCAGAGGCGGAGGACAAGGTAAAAAGGGTAAAGGAGTGGAGGGAGAGGGAAAAAGCCAAGTGGGACGAGCTTGTTCAGCCGTTCGCACTATTTGAGGCAGGGTTGGGCCCCCAGCCGATCGGTGGGGACCTCGATCGAGCGGAGTTAGAAGCAAGAAGAAAAATCCAAGAGGCAGAGGATCCGGCCATTCTTGCTAAGGCCCAAAAATTCAAAGAGTCCTAGGCCGACCGACCACCACAACCAGTGGCCAGGGAAAGGATTCGCCCTCGCCCCAAACCCTTGGGAGAGAAAAACTTGGGTGAGTTTGTACCATGACCGCTGCCAAAGGATCCTTTAAAGGAGAGGTCGTTGAAGGAGATGGAGGCGCTAGAAGTGGGGAAGAGGAAGAAGAGATTGAGGCGGAGCGAGGAGGAGCCTGCCCAGAAGAGAAGGAAGGAAGCTAGGGAAGAGAAAGCCAGTCTGGTCAAGGAGGGAGAGGTTGTTGAGGTGAAGGAGGGAGAGGTTCCAGAGGGAGGAATCGCCCAGAGGCAGCGATCGGTGTAGGGGTTGGTGGGTCGCCTGGAAGTTAGGAGGAAGAGCCCTGGGGGACCCGCTTCAAGGGGGAGGAGTGAGCCTGACCACAGCGATTTATCACGCTCGGGCGGTGGCAGGGCATCTGGAGGGAGAAGAAGGCCCAGCCAGAGCTGGGGCAGATCGTTTGGTGGGCATCGTGGAGGAAGCAGCCCTACACTCGGCATCTAGATTCAACGAGGTAGACCTGCTGAGGGGGTTGTGCTCCGCTCAAATGGAGGTGACTACCTTAGCAGGGGCCCTCTTGAGGAAAGCGGGGGCTGCCAAACTGAAGGCAAAGGAAGCCAAGGCACAGCTTGTGAAATTGAAGGAGGAGAGCGCGAGTTGGAAGAGTGCTTACGCTGACCTCTAAGGAGCCAAGTTAGAGCTGGAGAGCACACGTCGCCAGGTTGTGTCGCTCGAGTTCCAACTGGCCAGCGAACGAAAGAAGTTGGAAGAGGCCAAAGCAGCTTGTGTGGTCGCCATCAAACAGCATGAAGAGGCGATGATCAACAATGAGGAGTTGGTGAGGCCGAAGGATGAGGCAGACGCTAAGATTGGCGTTCTGCAGAAGGAGTTGGAGGCCGAGCGAGGCAAGGCAGCGGTGGAGAGGGAGAACCTAAAGAAAGAGTTGGAGGAGGAGAAGGCCAAGGTTGCCGCTGAGATGGAGGCTCTACGTAAAGAGCTGGAAACAGAAAGGGCCAAAGCATCCTCTGAGAAGGTGACCCTTCAAAGAGAGCTGGACGAAGAAAGGGCGAAGGCGGCGTCGGAAAGGGCAGCCTACCCCGATCTGTACGTTGCAGCAGTTAACCAATTCAAGAGATCTCCTGAATTTCAGATGGCAGTGGATGCCGCAGTCGCCAGTAGCCTAGCTGAGGTGGAATCTGGGGGGGTTGGGCCATCAAGGACGACTGCTGGGGGGAGAATTGAGTCTGAAGTCATTGAGAGCTTCCAGCAGTCGGACTTTTACAAACATGAAATGGCTGAGTACTGGGACAGCGGGTGGAAGATGTTCAAACGTAGGGCTGAGGAGCTGTTCCCAGAGCTTGACCTGAGTAGTGTTACGATTGGGGAGGATGAGGTGGCCCAGACCCCCCTAGATGAAGGAATTGAAGAAGCAGATCTCGTCTCCAGTGAGGAAGAGGAATGAATTGAAGATGTGTGTACTTAAGAGTGTTTGTTTTATTCTTGTATACACATTGTATCTTTTTTTTTTTTTTTTATTTGGAAGTACTGTAGTGAACTGATGTATACATTTCTGAATAAATAAAATTTCCTTTGTGTTTCTATGATTCGATTGTGTTTGCTTATGTATAAGTCAGTGTGAATGGAATTTGGGAATGCCTCCATACAGAGGTGTAATAAAAATCCAATATTGAGTAAAGTTAAAAGCTCCTTTATGCATAGTGAGACTGAACTTGTATAAAAACTTAAGGGGGGGTGGAGTTGGATTAAGTAAAAACTTAATGTAGAGCAAAATTGGAGTTGTATGAAAATTCAGTGAAATTCAAAGTAATGTTGAAATTGGACTTATAAAAATTCAATGCAAAGTAAAGTAAAGAACTCTTTAATGCAGAGTAAAAGTGGACTTGTATAAAATTTGGACGGAAGAGAGTGGTTGATCGAAGGTACGCGAGATGATAGAGGTAATAATTTGGAACTGTGACCGTCAGGCGTAATTAGGAAGTTTCACTGGTGATGAGATTATCTTATTTTGGATATGGAATTAAGGTTGCGAGTGTTCAGCCTGGCTGAGGCTTTAAGTGCTCAACCTGGCTGAGGCTTTAAGTGCTCAGTCTGGCTGAGGCTTTGAGTGCTCGGTCTGGCTAAGACTTTGAGTGCTCGGTCTGGCTGAGGCTTTGAGTGCTCGGTCTGGCTGAGGCTTTGAGATGCTCAGTCTGGCTGAGGCTTTGAGTGCTCGGTCTGGCTGAGGCTTTGAGTGCTCGATCTGGCTGAGGCTTTGAGTGAGTGCTACAGGTAAAAAATGTTATTGAGATGACAGGGGTAGCTGGGCGATAAAATTGTTGCCATGAGAAGCGTGGTTCAACGATCAAAATTTACATTATGCGTCAAAAAGAAAGTGCAACAATTGTGCAATACAAAAGCAATAGCCTATTGAAAGTAGTGTTTCAAGTGTTCGGCATTCCAGGGGTGGGGAAGGTCTTGACCCTCCATGTTTTGAAGTCGGTAAGTGCCCGGACGTGGGCGGGCTTTCACAATGTAGGGTCCTTCCCATTTGGCTGCCAGTTTTCCCTCGGTCGGATTTTTGGTGGCAAGAGTGGCCTCTCTTAAGACAAGATCTCCTACAGCGAATTCCCATGATCGGACTTTGCGGTTGTAGTGCGTTCTCATTTTTTGTTGGTATGAGGCCAATCTGACACCAGTGGTCTCTCTGAGTTCTACAATTAGGTCCAAATCTGCCCGACGGAGCTCTTCAGTGAGCGCTGGATCCGGATGTAAAACCCTGGGGGTTGGCAGACCGACTTCCACCGGAATAATCGCCTCAGCGCTGTATGTTAGGCAGAAAGGGGTTTCCCCGGTGGGAGTCCGAGCTGTAGTTCGGTAGGCCCAGAGTACATTCGGCAGTTCCTCAGCCCAAAGTCCCTTAGCAGCTTCCAGCTTAGTCTTGATGATCTTCAGAAGAGAACGATTGGTGACCTCAACTTGGCCATTGGCTTGGGGATGACCAGGGGATGAGAAACATGGTTGAATCTGGAGGTCAGCACAAAACTTCCTGTACCTGGCGTTGTCGAATTGTTTGCTGTTGTCTGACACGATGGCCTGAGAGATACCAAACCTACAAACGATCGATTGCCAGATGAACCTGGTTGTGTTCCGCTCGGTAATGGTGGCTAGGGGTTCGGCCTCTACCCATTTGGTGAAGTAGTCAATAGCGACGATTGCGAACTTGGTCTGGCCTCGGCCGGTGGGAAATGGGCCGATCAGGTCGATCCCCCATTTGGCGAACGGATAGGGGCTGCAAAGTGTGATCAACTCTGTAGGGGGGCGTGGGAGATGTTGGCAAAACGCTGACACTTATCGCATTTGAGGACGAAATCAGTCGCATCTTGATTAAGAGTTGGCCAAAAATAACCAGTACGGAGTATTTTGTGGGCTAGAGACCTGCCACCCAAGTGGTTGCCACAAATTCCCTCATGGACTTCTTGCATTACATAGGTTGCTTGAGTTGAGTTGAGGCATCGCAGATATGGTCGTGAAAAACCACGTTTGTACAAGACACCATCGACCAAGACGTAGTTAGACGACTGAGTCCTGACCTTGGCGGCCTGCTGTTGGTCATCTGGGAGTTCTCCTGTTGTCAAAAATTGGATGATGTCCGATGCCCAGGGAATGGGTTCATTTTGGAGGAATTGCACCTCGTGCGGGTCGGGTGAGATGGCCGGATGAGTCAGGTATTCAAGGCGGACTCCGTGGCTGAGGTCGGACTGATCTGCAGAGGCCAACTGAGCCATCTCATCTGCTTTGGAGTTTTCCGCACGAGGTATGTGCTTGATCTGGAAAGTATTGAAAAGGCGAACGAGAGGGAGCGCCATGTCCCTGTAAGCCCGCATTGTGCCATCCTTGGCATCGAATTCCCCCGTAATCTGATCGACGATGAGTTGGGAGTCACTGAACACTCGGATGTGGCTGACACCAATATCCTTGGCCAAGCGGAGTCCTGCTATCAACGCTTCATATCTGGCCTCATTGTTGCTGGCCTCAAACAAGAGACGGAGAGCGCATTTGAAATAACCACCTTCAGGGGAAGTGAGGATGAGGCCAACCCCACTACCTTCCCTCCGGGATGACCCGTCGACGTTGAGAATCCAAGAATGGGGGTCTTCTGGTTCGGTAGGAGTTGGTAGGGGTGGGGAGGTAGTGGTTGGGGTAGGGTTGGTGAATTCCAGGATGAAGTCGGCGATGGCCTGTCCCTTGATTGCTATGCGAGGGCGGTAGAGTCAAACTGGCTGAGTTCCACTGACCACTACATAAGTCGGCCAGAAAGCTCTAGTTGTTGCATGACCTTCTTCAGGGGCTGGTCGGTGAGAACCACTATGGAATGGGCCTGGAAGTAAGGACAAAGTCGTCTGGAGGCGGTGACCAAGGCCGGGGACAACTTTTCTAGCAGTGGGTAATTTTGCTCCGCTCTCCTGAGAGCTCGACTAATGTAGTAGACCGGCCGTTGGACCGAGCCGCCATCCCTGATAAGAGCTGCATTGACGGCGGTGTTCGATACTGCTAAATAGAGGAAGAGGGGCTCGCCCGTAATTGCCTGTGAAAGAAGGGGGGGATTGGCCATACATTGCTTTAACTGCTGAAAAGCCTTTTCGGATTCAGTTGTCCATTCAAAAGTCTGCCGAAGAACTTTGAAAGATGGTAGGCACTTATCTGTTGCGCGGGAAATGAAGCGGTTGAGGGCCGCCACTCTGCCGGTGAGTCTTTGAACTTCTTTAATAGTTTTGGGTGACTGCATCTCAATCAGGGCCTTGATCTTTTCAGGGTTGGCTTCAATGCCGCGCTGACTGACCATAAAACCCAAGAACTTTCCAGATCCTATGCCAAAAGCGCACTTCTCTGGGTTGAGCTTCATCTGATACTTGCGAAGGGTGGCAAAGGTCTCTCGTAGGTCGGTCAGATGGTCAGTGGAGAGTTTGCTTTTGACCAGCATGTCGTCCACATACACTTCCATGTTCTGACCGATCTGATGGTGGAAAACGGCATTAACTAACCGTTGGTAAGTGGCCCTAGTATTCTTTAGTCCGAACGGCATTACACAGTAGTGGTAGGTACCTCGGTCGGTGATGAAGGATGTGTGTTCCCGATTGGATGAGTACATCATGATTTGGTTGTACCCGGAGAAAGCAGCCATGAAGCTGAGCATTTGGTGACCGGCCATGGCGTCAACCAGCAGATCTATGTGGGGGAGTGGATAGCTATCTTTGGGGCAAGCTCGGTTCAGGTCAAAGTAATCGACGCAGAGTCGCCACTTGCCATTGTTCTTGCAGACTAGAACCACATTGGACAGCCACTTAGGACAGTCTACATTTTGGATGAATTGAGCCTCAAGGAGTTTGTCAACTTTTGCGGCTATGAGATTATTGTGCTCTGGGTGGAAAATACGCTGCTTTTGTCGGTAAGGTCGGAAATGAGGTTCGATGCTGAGGCGGTGAGTTATGAAGGTGGGGTCAATACCTGGCATGTCTGAATGGGTCCAAGCAAAGACGTCATTGTGCTCGGTCAAAAGGGCAGTAAGATCGGATTTCGCTTGGGGGGATAGTTGGCTGCCGATCTTAGCAGTTTTCAATGGGTTGGTGGGGTCAATAGGGACCTCAACGAGCTCCTCCACTGGTTCTCCCCTGACCAGCTCGTCCTCATCCCGGACGTCAAGTCCTTCGATGATCATTGCCTCCTTCAGCTTGACTTCTTTAAGTGAAGCAACATAACACTCCCTGGCCACGGTCTGCTCTCCTCTGACTGTTCCGACCCCGAGATCAGTGGGAAACTTGAGGGCAAGATGATAGGTGGATGTGATGGCTTGGAAAGCGTTTAGGGCGGTGCGGCCAAGGATAATGTTGTAGGCAGATGGGCAATCGACCACAAGGAAAGTGAGCAACTTCGTGGCCTGCCGTGGGTATTCGCCGATGGTAATGGGAAGGTCAATGGAACCAATGGAGGTCACACGGTCGCCAGTGAAGCCGACCAAGGGGGTTTGGAGTGGAGACAAGCTTTCTTCCCCAATCTTAAGCTGGCTGAAGCAGTTGAGGAAGATGATGTCTGAAGAGCTGCCGTTGTCGATGAGAACTCGTCTGACCTTGTAGTTGGAGATGATGGCCGAAATGACAAGGGGGTCATCATGTGGGTAACGGATGCCTGTACAGTCGGCGTCCGTAAAGGTAATGGGCTCTGTCTACTGTTTGGGCTGTTTGGAAGGTCGGTCTACGATAGCGACTGCCTTGTCTGAGCCCTGCCATATCTTTCTCAGTTCCGCCCTCTGAGTCGAACGGGATGGTGCCCCGCAGGCAAGTCCACCTGAAATAACTCTGATTTCACCAACAGGCGGGGGTGGGTTACCTTGTGGCCAAGGCTGTTGTAGAGGTCGATCATGGCCTTGATTTGGTTGAGCTGGCCGCCGCGGTGGAGTGTGTCGGCGATTGTCTCTGTGGGGTTTGGTTCTTTGCCTTTGCTGAGGGCAGGTGTCTGTGAACCGGCTTAGACGCCCCTGGCGTATGAGGGTCTCCACCTGATCCTTGAGGTTGATGCAGTCATCAGTGTTATGGCCATAGTCCTGGTGGAAACGGCAATATTTGGACTGGTCTTTCCGGTTGGAAGGGTTCCGCGGAGGGGAAGGCCATTTGAGGGGGTAGTCCCGTTGGATCTGATTGAGGACATGTTCCATAGGAGAATTGAGGGGTGTATATCGCTCGAACTGACCGGGCGGTCGGACTGGTGCCGTCCGGTCTGCACGAGTCGATTCATATAGTGGGGTGTTTGGCTATGATACTGGGCGTTTTTGGGTTCTGAGTCTTTTCTCTTTTCTCTTGGGGTCGGGTTTTTAGCTGTTGGATCCTGCCGAGCGGCTAGTGAATCCTCGGCATTCATGTATTTTTGGGCGTTGGAGAGTAGGACTGCCATTGAGGTCGGGGGGTTTTTAGAGAGGGAGAAAAGGAAATCAGGCGATCGCAGACCGCCCATGAAAGCTGTGAGGATGACCTTGTCGTCATTTTCTGTAACTTGCAGAGCTTCGGTGTTGAAGTGAGTAACGAAGCTGCGCAGTGATTCCCCCTCGGTCTGACGAATATTAAGGAGTTGGGTGGCCGGGCATCGCTGACGCTGGGCTCCGATAAAATGGCTCAGGAAAGAGTCACTGAGATGTTAGAAGGTGGAGACAGAGTCTGGTGGTAGCTGGGTAAACCACAGCGAGCTGACCCCTTCAGAGTCACGGGAAAGGCCCGGCACATGATTTCGTCAGGGAAGGCATGGAGGATCATGAGGGTGCGGTAGGTCTCTAGGTGGTCAACGGGGTCGGTCGTTCCGTCGAAGGAGTCGATGGTGGGCATTTTGAATTTGGCGGGCAGGGGTTTGTCTCGGATGGAGGCGACAAATGGTGAGTTTGCTGTAGTGGAAGGCTTATGCTGGATATTCTGTATAACCCCTTGGAGCTGAAGCTTCATGGCTCGGAGTTCAGCGTCCCAAAGGGGAATGTTGTCGCCACCTGAGGGAGGTAGGTGTTGGACGCTGCTGGCTTCTCCCTCGAGAGCTGGTGTTATGGCTGATGGACGTGGGGGTGGAGGTGGTGGATTTACGTGTGGGTTAGGAGGTTGCAAAACTCCCGAGTTAGGTGGATTGGGTTGTGGGACAGTATGGCTCGGAGTTTGTTCTGGATGGGATGGAATATCTGGAGGTGGCGGTGGAGGAATGGGGGGGTTTCTCTGGAGCAGAGCATTTATTAAGGCCTGGTTTTGCTCGGCCATACGGTTGATGCTGTTGGTAAGTTCGATGAAGTATTTGTGGTGGGTTGTTTGGATTGGGAGGGTCGGTTTGATGATCGGCAGCATTATGGTGAGACCATGGATCTAGTCGTGACCATACACTTGACGGGTGAGGTGAAAAGGTTACTAGAACAGGGTCTCCGACGGCAGTGAACACAACTACACGGACAAACCAAGTTTCCCACAGACGGCGCCAACTGATGATGTAGTTCATTCCCGGTGGATGGACTGGATTGATCCAAGCTCCTCGAGCCCACGTCCGAATGACGAAGCCCACTAGATGACCTGCAAGTAAGTTCAATAGGGAACGGGGTAGTCCCCCAGCGAACCCTCCGACGAGCAAGTTAGCAAATAGAAAAGAGATGGAGTATATTGAGAGGGATTGGAGATAGAGAACTTAACCTTCTTCTCGTCTTCGATGCTTGCTTATATCCTTTGGTAATCATTTCACTGTCCCTTCCGACGTGCCCCCCTCGCCGAAAGCTTGTGTTGTAGCTTACCTTGTACAGGGTAAGGGGGCGCTGTTCCGACGGGGAGGTGTTGTCGTAATAAATGTTGTGATGGGCTGCATTAATGGTGATGTGTTATGGCAATAACTTTGCAAATCTTTGTCTGCTGATGTGGCCTGTTCTGCACCTGCCATGTGTCCGAATGTCATTGGCTCCTCACGCCTAGTTGGCCTCCAGCTGCCTTGGACTTTACCAATCGGGTTATGCAATGGGGTCCAAATGATGGGCTTGGGTCTGTTCATTGTGGGCCGTGACCTTTATGGGTCTATCCTGTCACAAACAAACACAAGTAAAGTAAAACACGCCCTTAGTAAAAAGATTAGAACTTTGAGCATTGTTAATGAATCACAATCGTAATAAAGATTAAATATTACAAATTATTATTACAGAGAAATTCTTAAAATGGGAGAAAAATCTCAAGCAAACACAGTAGAATAAAGCACATACCACAATAAAAAGATTCGAACCCTACAGTTCATTTCATTAAAATGTGAATTGAGAAATTCACATCATCCACTTTGGTTGGTTTTAAAAAACCAATTATTGGAGAGTAAAAAGATTTGAACCCTTGACCATATACTAAAATGAAGTTCATTAAATTGTGAACTGAGAAATTCACATTATCTACTTGGGATGGTGCTAAGCAACCAATTATTCAAGCACAAGGATGATTGAGAAATGATGAAGAACACAAAATGAGAGTTAAATAGAAAGACCAAACCCTTCCAACTTCACACGTGTGATTTCATCAAGTTTATCTTTCATCTCTATTAATAGCTCATTCTTCCAATCTCCTACAATACCAAGCCTAAAGTAAGAGCTCTTGGGAAAACCAGACCATGGATCCACACCATCTCTGTTCACTTCCAAGTTCTTCAGCCTCTCTATGCTACACCGTCGCACAATCTTCTTGGCCTCGCCGTCATCGGCCAAGGGCCGGCCGAGGAAGGAAGCCAACTTCTTCACTTCTCCTCTTGGGTCTCTCTTCAAGTCTTCATATTTCAAAAATAGTACCTGTTGACGATATAAATAATAAAATTCTTCTCCAAGTCTTCATATTTCAAGAACATATATGGGTCAATGATATAAATAATAAAAAGGATAAATTGTACTTTGCACATTTGTGTTTTGCTTACTTTAGTCTATTGTTTTTCAATTATAATAGTCAATCTTTTATATTTTCGATCAAATTGTAATGTGTTGCTTCCGTTAGTTTGTTATTAAATTTCTTAAAGAAAATTAAGAGAAATTATACCTTTCACTCGTGCATTTTATATAAAATCTCACTGTGATAAAAAAAAAAAAAAAGTTCAAGTACTTTTTCAAGTTGCAATGTTATTTTAGTTTAGCATTAAATTATCGAATGAAAATTGTTATGTGACTCTCACATGAGATATTTTTGATGATAGAGATATAAATTTCTTCTCCTTTTTACTTATTTTCTATTGTTTCACAATATTTTCCTTTTACTATATTTTCTAAATTCATCACCACTGCCCACCGTTTCCATTCCATGGTTCGATTAGCATTATATAGTGGGAAGGAGTGGGTTGGCGGGAGACGATAGGTTGGTGATGGCGGTGGTGAGCAGGTTAGGAAGGGATGGAGGTGGTAGAAAAAAGGTGAGCAGCATCCAAATGGTGGAGACGTTGAGAAAAGCATAAAGCTAAAGTAGGGAATGGGTGGTCGATGCTAGTGTGTTCAAAAGCGTCATATTATAACTTGATTGAAAATATAAGGAATTAACTGCTATAATTTAAAAATAAAAAAACCAAAATGAAATTTAGGCACTATTTGGCATCCCCTACAAAAGTGTATTTTTTTTTTTTTTTTTTTTATAATCTTTTTTGAAATCACATCACCTCTCTATTTCTTTATATATATTTTTGTAAAAAATAAAAAGTATACTTATTTACACTCTCTTAATATAAAGCATAAGGTGTAAAATATAATCTATCTTAAAATAGACAAACTCATATAATTATAAGGGAAAATTATTAATCAGTGCTGTTAAAAAGTAATGATAGATTGGTGAAAAATTTTGTACTTTTAATTATTATAATACATATAAAATTTATTATTTATATATATATATATATTAATCAAAATCAACACCGCATTAAAATTTTTCCTTCTTATAATTGGAGGAGGATCCCTCCAGTCCAGATTTTGGATTGGAGAGTGTTGTTTGGGCTCGTGAGATCTATCACAGATCCCGTTTCGATAATCCAAACCGTTCATTTTGTTGAACACTTCGTGTATTTCGTTAACACAAAAAATTAGGTTGATACAATAACTGTAACTTGTTCAATTTATTGCGTTTATGACTAAAAAAATGTATAATTTATTTTTAAAAACACGATTGTTGTCTATTTTTTTAGTGAAAAATTGAACAAGTTACAATTATCTGATCGACCTAATTTTGTGTGTGAATGAAATAAACGAAATATTTGACAAAATGAACGATAAAGATTATCGAAATGGGACCTATGGTGAATTCTATGGACCCAAATAGCGCCTTTCTATTTAAAATCTGGATTGGAGGGAGTCCTCCTCCATTATAATTTGACCGAAAATACCAAAAAAAAAAAAAATTAGAGTTTTACACCAATGGTGAATGTGTGAGTGATTTTCTGACCACACTGCCAACTCAGTGATCAGCTGGAGAGAACTGGCAAAATAGATGACACCTAGCTAACTTGCAACAGAAAGAGAAGATTCCGGCGGTGGTTCGTCCACCCGGGGGCACTCCGACGATCAAGTCAGTATATCTCTCAAAGATAATCAATAGTGCAAAATCACTGTTCAGAATATCAATTGCGTACCTTAGACCCACGGGGGTGCCTCTCTTTTATAGTGAATTCAATCCTAGTCCCAATAGAAGCCTGACTTCTATGGACTCCCATTCAGTGTTTACTTTGGACTCCTCAAGAGATAAGGATAGACTCCCTAAGAGCATTATCCTAATCCATCTTGAAGTCTTTCCTCATTCTAGGACTCTTGTCCCTTATCTGTTTATCTCGGATTTCGATATCTTCAGAGGTAACCTCGGCCTCGCCGAGATAACCTTGGCGTTATAAACAGGACACGTGGCACCTTGGCTGACACATCAGCATCACCTTGCCACGTGTTGGTACTCAAAAAATATATCCCCCACCACTACCCCCTAGGTTCTATTACCTCAGCATTCTGAGGTGATGGAACCTATATTGGTACCTCCTTGTAGTACGTCAGCTTAAAATTTCTTCTGCCGAGATCACTTATTTCAGGCCGACATGCCTCCATTAAGACTAAGGACTCCAAGAGTTCTTTCTGACATATGAGCTGTCACGCATCACTTATTCAACTGTTTCATCCACGTGTTTCATCCTTACGGGATCGTGCCTGTGACGCGCCTGTAAGCTATCTTGCGTCTGCGTGCGCCATCTGATGCATTCGTTGCTCTAGGTGCATTAATTCATTTTTGCCGCCGTTTCAAGTTTTAACAAAACTTTTCCCTCTTTTTTCATTTCTTCACTTTTCATTCAATATTCTTCCCATTTCTCTCTCTTACTTTTTCCTCACGAATCCGCCATTGTTCCAGACTTCAAGCTCTGCAACCGCCTTCATTCCTTCATCTTGGTGAAGCCTTCGCCGTTCTGTTACTTCTGCAACCGTCGCCTGACTTCGGCGATCTTCATACCGGCTTCACTTTTTCTGGTAAGCCACAGTTCCCTTCGTTTTCAATTCTCTGATGTTCTTTACTGTTCGTTGCCAATACTGTTTTGTTCAAACATATGATTTGTGAATCTCATATCTGAGTGTGTTTATTCCACGATTTTGTTCTTTATCCATGCCTTTGAATACTCATACTGCTCACAATTCTTCTGCAATTTCACCACTGTTCTTGACCTTGTACCACTCGTACTCACTATGTTCTTGATAGTCCATCTTTGTTCTTGATTCTAAAACTTGTTCTTGTTTTCTGTTTTTTGTGTCTTTTCCAGATTTGTGCCTTCAATCTTTGTTTCCATAGACTTAGGTTTGGGATTTGTCTGTAGAACCCACAATTTAGGAAAAAACTGAAACCTGCATTTACCTAAGTGTTTGCCGAGGTCCCAATAACCCTTTCAAAATATCTTCTGAAACCCAACCACCTTGATTAAGCCGATATCATGGGTATGTGGAAACATAGGGTAAACACCCGATCCAAACTAGAATACTTTAGACAAGAGTTTGAAATCCCAGCCGATGTCCATCTGAGGTTGGTTGGGGATGATGACTCCATCATGCCTACTGACGACTCCATGCCTTTCCCTGTAGTTGCTTTTATTGAGTGTGGACTTCGGCTTCCACTCAACATCTTGTTTCGCGAGATTCTCCATTATTATAAGTTGAACCCCATGCAACTTGCCATCAAGTCTTATCGAGTGATCAATGGTATCATAGCCTTAGCTAAACAGGAAAACGCTAGGATCACCTTAGCCGATATTCAATACTGCTATACCATGTGCGGCCTTAACTTGAAAGAAAAAGGCTACATTTATTACCTTAAGCCGAGGTCCACAGAGTTCAAAATATAGCCGACCTCCCAGACTCCAACAAGGGAGCTGGGGACGACTATTTCATCACTTTGGGGAACTGGGAGTTTGCCCTAGATGAAGACCTCCATCTCTTCCCTCTCCATCAATCAGTCTTTGTAGAGGGTAATGGTAAGAGCCCTGCATTCATACTTACTTGTGTTTTAAAGTCTTGCATACTTCATCTGTTTTTTAACGTCTGTTTTTCTTGCAGTTGTTCCTAAGCCACAAAAAAATTTTCCCCAATCCTTCTTTCCCAGCAAGGATTTGGATAAACTCTTAGACCTGCCAGTCCATAAACGGAAGGCACCTCTGCTTCTTAATTTCATTCCAACATATAAATCAGCTCTTCCCGACGTTCCTAGGAGAAAAAAAAAAAAAGAAGAGCTTATCTCCTTCCTGTGACGCCCCAAAATTTGAGGACATCATAATGAGGTTTAAAACTTAAAAATCAATTTTCGTAATTAAGAATCCTCATCAATGTTGCCACCAAATTTACCATCACTATTATCCAGACATTAACAACCCAGAATTTAAAGTTTTCAAATTACAACTCCAATAAAACTTAAAACTTAGTCTCGGCACACAAAATAAATTACAACAACTGCAAAAGAAAGCTAGAGAAAGCTAGGAAATGTGTGAAATGGTTCGTAGAATTTGGGGACTCTTCAAGCTAACCAAGGCTGAATGTCACCTTGCACGGCCTCGATGTTTCCTTCATTTTCTTCGGTACCTGACATAAAATGCCAGGGCAACGAGAATGCCAATGAGCGACGAGCTCAGTAATACTACATCCCGAAAATACCCACCCCGATAATAATACTCATAGATAATTGTTATGTAATAACAGAATGATAAGTTGCGTTCAATAAGCATAATAAAAAAAATGCTAACAGTTAAAATACTAACAATAGATAAATAAATAATGAATAAAATGGCAACGGAAATAGTGATTCATCATAAGGAATTTGCACACTTTTCTTTTTAAAGTCACATAGATACAATTCATCAGATAAGTTTAAGTAACTCCCCGCGGAGCACTATTTCCACTCAACCGCTTAACAATGGCCACGGGCAATTCTGACTCCCCCTTGGTCAAATATTCAAACGTTATTTACTGTAACTACCAATGATGCCCACGCACCAGGGTTACGTACCCGAGTCGTGACATCACGGTCTGCCCCAAGGGAACGGTCCATGTTGTGACACCCGCACCACCAACCTTATATCGCCTACACCGATAAGAGCCGAAATACCTTCCCGTGCCATGTTAGGGTTCGCCACTCATCGCGCAAGATTCTAAACCGGGCTCGCCCCATCACTTTTAGATTTTTAATGTATCATCGGTTCAATTTTGTGTTTCTTTACCTCGTTGAATTCACATTTTTTTTTGCATGTGTGACATAATTGTATATGACAACCAAATAAATATGATAGAATGTCTTAGGATTTATCACAAAATTTCTTAGAAATTCACACACTACTCCTGTCAGCATTGTATATAAAAAAAAATAAAAACCCATACCAAACTATGTTCAATCACTATGATATTTTAACTGGTGCTAATTCATTGAGTTAGGAAAATATTCCGAGAAGAATACCAGAGTCAAAAATGATTTTTTAAAGGGAGAAATAAATTTTTGAAGAAGACTGGTTTTTTTGGGACAGTGAGCTATAGTACTTCCAGCAAAGGTAATCTGTGTTGGAAAAATAAGAGCGGCCCCAAACGGTGTCAAAAGAAGGTATGGTTAGAACGGCATGTTAGATCCTTGAGTTTAGAACATGTTTCCAGAAGGATTCGAAGGCTGAAAATCGACAGAAGATGGTCAATTAATTTTTCTAAGAAAACTAAACAGATTCTGTCACATTGTGGAAAAATTTGCGTTTCTCCCTCAATACTTCAAAAAAAAATTATGAAACCAGCGGCGTTTGAAAGGTAACTTAAAAATCTAATTTTTCCAATTTGAACCACTTGAAAATTTATCCTGTGGAATAAACAGTGACCTGGTAAAGTCAGTGTTGCTGCTGCCTCCAAACAGCACTGGAGTAAAAAGATATATTCAGGCCATAAAAATGTCAACACTGGTGTTCTATGTTCGAAAAATAGAAAGGGTCCTCAAATGGTGTCGAAAAGAGGGATGGTCAGAATGGTTTGCTAAAATTTTGAGTTTAGAACATATTTCCAGAAGAGTGTGAAGTCTGAAAATTAGTCGAAGGAGGTCAAATAATTTTTGTAAGAAAACTGGACAGATTCTGTCACATTTTGGAAGATTTGGCGTTTCTCTCTTAATACTTAATGAAAAATTATGAAACCAGCGGCGTTCGAAAGGTAACTTAAAAATTTTACTTTTCCAAGTGGTCGTGCAGAAAAATATCATTTGTAGAGAAAATGGGACCTGTTTGAAGATACTGCTTCTGCTGTGTCGTAAGCGACACTTAGGGAAAATATTCGTTTCGGTAAGAAAATGATGTCCAATTATTTTATAAAAATTTTACATAGTGTATAACACCTACATATACTTCCAGTATACACAGATTTTTAACACCAATTAGTTTCAATTTATTAGAGCTCTCTTTTCACCCGATAAAGTGTAAAACAGTGAGAAAAATCTATGCTTCAAGTAAAGGGGCCATTCTTATCTCATTTTACTCTTTTACAAGATCATTTCAACAATGGAGAATATTAAATATGTAAAAACAACAGTAGCTAAGCCATATGTTTATATCAAGAAGGAATATGAAATTATAGCACAATGAAATTCTTATCCTATCAAAGTTTTAAACATGCATGGACTATTTTGCTATAGATGACTTAACCATGCTTAGTCTTGCATATATATTATATAAACTCAGTTAGAGGAATCTAAGGGAGGGTAGAGGTGATGTATTCTTACCTCAAGAGCCTTTGCAAACACTTCAAAAATTTATTTTGAATTGGAGACCACCAAACACCCTCTCCTCTCCTTTCCTTCCTTTCTACTCTTTCTCCCCTTACTCTTCTTTGCTCAGCCGTGGAGAACACAGAAAAGTGGCTGGAGTGTCCCTATATGTAGGGGCTTTGGAGAATTTATTTTCTCTTATTTTATTTCCTCATCTTGGTTTGAAGTATAGGCTAGGTTTAGAGTATGCTTAGCATGCTTGGCAGCAGCTTTATGGGGAAGAAGATAGCCAAACACTTCTTCTTGCTTGTTTTGGAATTCTAATCTAAAGCTTAGGTGACAGTCGTGACAGAGCAAAGATGCCCAAACAAAATTTGGAAGGGCCATCTTTCCTAATTTTCCCTAGGGAGGACTTGGAGAACAAGCATGCAAATGGTTCAAATTTTTTTTTTTTTTTTCTTTTGAATTGAAATGAAATTTGTGTCAATATATATATAATTCATTTATTTATTTATTTGTTTACTTATTTAATATTATCATTTTCAACTGGATGGTTTTCTTCCTACTAAATTCTAACTAGCTTAGTATTTAGCTTTCCCCACGGTGTTTTGATACAGAATTTTAATCACATCAAGATAAATAATTTTATTTAAAAGAATTTAACATTGGCATTAATTATGGTGTTTTTAATATTATAATTTAATAGTTTAATAATCACTATTGATTGACTTAATATTATTATTAATAAACTAATTAGTTGTCTAAAAATTCAGGTTCTTACACTTCCTCTGCCACAACTCCATAAGCCGCGTCAACATCTCGAACAGACCAAGGATCAACCTCTGATCTATCTACCTCAGCTCCATACTTGATCCCACCATCTCAACAAAAACGTCGCCGGCAACTTACAGTTTCTCCTGGCCAGGATTCCTTCTGACGTTGATGCACAACCAACACAAACCCAGCTTCCTCCCAAGCAAAAACGAATCAAAAAGGCTCAACCCAAGGCAATGGTGACTCAGATCGATTCTGAGGATACCTTGCCAATTTCCAAGCTGGCTCCAAGTGAGAAGACTGCCTCTGTCCTTGCGAAGAGGTCTACTGAAGCACTTCCATCCGAATCTACCAAGTCCAAAAGGCCGAGGTCATCTACAACGACCTCGGGGTCTAAGAAGCCAGATGCCCCCTGGGCCTCCGAGATTACCCTAGAAGATAAGCTTGTTATGGCTAGTGATAGCGTCGACGATATCAATGTCGGCGTTGCCCTCAGTACTGCACTGCTTCTTCCAGGTGACTTGGAGTGAAACGCCGAGTTCAGTGAGTATGAGAACTACGCTCTCATGCTTCAACGCTCTGTTCAGGTAAGTGTTGTTGCTTGGTACTTTTTCTTTCTTTCTCTTTATTTCATACTTAGAATATTTTCTAATACTTCTGTTTCCTTTTAGGCCATCCAGCATGCCCACTCTTTCTCAATGCAATCTTTTGAGAATCGTGAGAAGCTAGCTGAGAAGAAGAGGGAGGTCTCCACACTTCAGAAAACCAATAAGAGCCTGCAATCAAAGATAAAGACCCTGGAGGACCAGGCCGAGGTCGCCATCAAAGAGAAGGATGAGGCCGAGGAAAAGGTTGGTGCCGCTGAGGCAATAAACAAAGTTCGTCAAGCCCAGCTGAAAGAGGCTGAGGACAAAGTGGCCTAGGCCCAGAAGGAGCTTCAAGACGCCTTGGCCACCAAAAAGGCCAAAATCAAAGATGCCGATGAAAAGGCATATGCTCAGGGCATGGCTGATGTTACAGAGGCCTATGAAAAGCAAGTCAAGCAAGCATGCAACAAGGGTTTCACCCTTGGCTGGATGACTTTGCTGAAGAAGCTTGATGTCCTTGAGGACTCCCTCTTTAAGAATGCTGACGCCATTCCCTTGCCATTCCCTCCAACTCCATCTCAATCTGATGACGATTCTGAATCTGAGGAGGAGGTTCTGGTGAGAAAGCCCAAGAAAGCTGTTGCTGGGACCAAGTCTTCTCTTCAAAATGAGCAAGTCCTAGACTTGACTCAAGATGAGAATGGTGAGGAGGTTCCTGAAAATGCTGTTCCTGAGAAGACATCAGCCGACGTCACCTTTGCCGACAAGAGCCTTGACGAAACCCTGGCCCAAATTGATGCCGAGCTCGTGGCGGAAAAGGCTGCCGAGGCGTCCTTTCAACAATAGTCTGAACTTCAAACTCAACCAAGCGCTCTTTCTTTGAAGAGCCTTAGCCTTATGTTTTTTCCTTTTGTACTTTTGCTTTTCTTCTTTTTGGGAACAATTGTAAGTTTTTGGCTGACGTGCCTTTTAATGAATACAACTTCCTTCTTTTTTTGAATGTTTGTATGCTTGCTTTGCATGCCTCCATACTTGGAATATTTTTTGCATATCTTTAATATATACTTCCTTTTTTGTGCAACCTTCTCGGGGTGACATACCTCGATTAACAATGATCTCAGTTTAACTTCAACTTGTAAATTGCTACAAATTTCAACGAGTGTTAAACAATGATCTTGGTTTAACTTCAAATTGTAAATTGCTACAAATTTCAACAAGTTTAACTTTAACTTGTAAATTGCTACAAATTTCAACAAGTGTTAAACAATGATCTCGGTTTAACTTCAACTTGTAAATTGCTACAAATTTCAACAAGTGTTAAACAATAATCTCGATTTAATTTCAACTTGTAAATTGCTACAAATTTCAACAAGTGTTAAACAATGATCTCGGTTTAACTTCAACTTTGTAAATTGCTACAAATTTCAACAAGTGTTAAACAATGATCTCGGTTTAACTTCAACTTGTAAATTGCTACAAATTTCAACAAGTATTAAACATAACATCGGTTTAACTTCAACTTGTAAATTGCTATGAATTTCAACAAGTGTTAAACATAACATCAGTTTAACTTCAACTTGTAAATTGCTACAAATTTCAACAAGTGTTAAACAATGATCTCGGTTTAATTTCAACTTGTAAATTGCTACAAATTTCAACAAGTGTTAAACATAACATCGGTTTAACTTCAACTTGTAAATTGCTACAAATTTCAACAAGTGTTAAACAACTTTATCTTCTCTCTACCCCCTAATGTGAACCTGAGTTCCACTTGGGTTCTCATTATTCAGTTCTTCCAGAAACCTCATTATGTATCTTTATCAGTCATAAGTATTGAAGAATTCTACTAAGATTTTATTGATGTCGTCGGTAACAAAAAACAAGTAACAACTAATGATAGAAAAATTTCAAATTACAAGTGTTCCAGGGTCTTGGCAGTGCTTTGCCCTCATTATCTTCAAGCCGATATACCCCATTGCCCAATACCGAAGTGATTCTGTAGGGTCCTTCCCAGTTTGGGCCTAGCTTGCCCTCCCTGGGATCCTTCTTGTCGCCGACGACTTTTCTCAGGACTAGGTCGCCGACTTGAAATTCCCTTAGATTAACCTTCTTGTTATAAGCTCTGGCAAGCTGTTGCCAGTATGCTGCAAGCTGTATTGCAACTTTCTCTCTTCTTTCTTCTAGAAGATCCAGATCTCGGGCTAAGAGTACATCATTAGTCCCGTTCTCAACTCCTTAGGTTCTGATCCCTGGGATGCCGACCTTCAATGGAATGACTACTTCTGTGCCATAAGCCATAGCAAAGGGGGATTCCCTTATTGATCTTCTCGGCGTAGTCCGATATGCCCAGAGTACATTGGGCAATTCGTCTACCCACTTTCCTTTTGCTGCCTGCAGCCTTTTCTTTATCCTATCCAGAATTACTTTGTTGGATGCTTCTGCTTGTCCGTTGCTTTGTGGAAAGCTTGTGGTTGAAAAGTAGTTCTTGATCTTGAACTTTGCACAGAAGTTCTTAATTAGCTTACTGTCAAACTGTGTTCCATTGTCGACAACTATTGCTCTTGGAATCCCAAATCTGGTGATGATGTTTCTCCATATGAAGTTCATGACATCTACATCTCGGATCTTGGCAAGAGGTTCTGCTTCTATCCACTTCGTGAAGTAATCTGTTGCTACCAGCAGGTACTTCTTTTGCCCAGTTGCTTGGGGAAATTGCCCAACGAGATCTATGCCCCATTGGGCAAATGGCCAAGGACTAGATACAGGGTTCAGGTGTGACGCCCCAAAATTTGGGGACATCATAATAAGGTTTAAAACTCAAAATCAATTTTCTTAATTAAGAATCCTCATCAATGTTGCCATCAAATTTACCATCATCCCTTAATTAACAACCAAAAACTAAAAGTTCTTAAATTACAACTCCAGTCAAACTTAAAACTTTGTTTTAGTACACAAATAAAAAAAAAAAAGAAAGCTAGAGAAAAATTAGAAAACTCAGAAACATGGTTCACGAAACTTTGGCACGCTTCAAGCTAATCAAGGCTGAATGTTGCCTTCCAATACCTCGGTGTTTCCTTCAGTTTCTTCGGTACTTGGCATGAAACGCCAGGGCAACGAGGATGCCAATGAGCGACGAGCTCAATAAGGTATTATAACCCGAAATACCCACCCCGATAATATTACCCACAATGAATAATGCGTAGTAACAGAATAACAGGTAGCATTTGCTAAGCATAATAGGAATGCCATCAGTTGAAATAATAACAATAGATAATAAAAATAAATAAAAATTACAAACAGAAGCAATATTTCATCATGAAGAAAATGCCCACTTTTTCTATTTAAGTTCTCATAGATTTAGTTTATCAAATAAGTTTAAGTAACTCCCCGTGGAGCACTTTTTCCACTCAACCGCTAAGCAATGGCCACGGGCAATTCTGACTCCCCCTTGGTCAAATATTCAAATGTTACTTATAGTAACTACCAATGATGCCCACGCACCAGGGTTACATACCTGAGTCGTGACATCACGGTCTGCCCCAAGGGAACAGTCTATGTTGTGACGCCCGCACCACCAACCTTATATCGCCTCTACACTGAATAAGAGCCAAAATACCTTCCCGTGCCATGTTAGGGTTCGTAACCCACTTGCACAAGATTCTAAACCAGGCTCACCCCATCGCTTTTACATTTTATGTATCATTGGTTAAATTTCCGTGTCTCTTTACTCGTTGAGATATTCACAATAATTCGAAATTTAATTACCAATGATGTTATACCAACTCATTAAAATCCAAACATAAAGTATTACACATGTCACACCATAATAAACAATTGTACAACATTTAAATAAACAATTTATTTAAATCATGGTATGAAGTAATAATTTAGATACCAAAAAAAAGAAATAAATCATAATTACATACATGCATGGACTTTTAATCTATAAGGTTAAACTAACACAATATTAAGTAAACCACAATACACTCATACATGGATTACTAATTTACAATACTTGATGAATTAGACCAACACAATAACTAATTTTTATCCAAATAAATAATTGAAGTGATGGTCTTGAATCTGTCTAGAAATTTTCAGGTTATACCTCAGGTAATAAAAATTATAAATAAATTATTTATATAGTTCTAAAATTCGTGAAAATGTACAGAATAATCAATAAATATGTTTAGGTCATTTTTCAGAAAGAATTTCCCAAAAATTAGTTATAAATAAACATTGAAGAGATAGTTTTTGGTTCATCCTTAATCTGTCAAAATTTTCAGAATGTATATCTTGCAAATACAATTATAAATAAATTACTTATACAACTCTAAAATTCATATAAATCTACAGAATACTCAATAAATATGTTATTGTCATTTTTTAGAAATCATTTTCCAAAAATGAATTATAAATAACTCTTAAAATTTCCAAGAGTGTTTATGACACAGATTTGTCACATTTTCTTAAATTAATTCCATACTAAAATTTATAAATCAATTCTATGATCTAAAAATTTATTATGAAACTAGACTTCTCAAATTTCATTTTTTTTGCTTAGAAATTACCAGATTTGGTTTAAAATAAAATTCTTAATGATTTTTCAAACACATAATAAAATCTGTCTATAGCTCCAGATTTGGTTAAAAATCTGTATAAATTCGTACAAAACTCAATAATTGTTGAAAAATTTTGTGAATGAACTAGACATCATTATCAACAACTTTGTAGAAGAAATCATCTTCAAATTTTGAGTATAAAATTGTCTAAAAATTCGTACAACGTCCTGGCAGGTTTAAAGGGTCAAAGACATCTTCAATAATCTATACTTGTTCTTCTTATACCCAAACATGAAATTAATTCTTCAAATCTCCTATGCATGTAAAGATGAAGCCCAAATTCATGAGGAAAACACAAATTAAGCTTAAAATAATTAATTTCTAGTTTATTTTCCATGATCATCCACATGCATGCAATGATGAATTTCAATTTGTGAAGAATAATAGAAATCAAACTCTAATTACTTAATTTCCAAATATATTTCGATGATCTTAACACATAATTCAAAATTTCTTCATCTTCTTGCTAATTCCTATTAATTACATGATTTTGAGTCCAATTTCATCCTTAATTTCAAGTGTGATACAAGGATTAAAATCCTTACCTTCAATCTTTAATTTGATCATTTCTTGATAATCTTCCATGATTTCCTTTTTTCAATTTCCAGCAAATTCAAAAGAATTGAACTCTCTCTCTCTCCTTCACTCCAATGTTTCAACACACAAACACACACGCAAACACCCTCTCACGTTGACACATAATGCACACTTGCACTTCTCTTCACCAACACAGCACACGTGCACTCTCTTTGAATGTCCAAGTCAGCACTCACATGCACACACACATCCACTAATTAGCACTCTTTAGTTCTAGATTTTTCCAAAAATTTAATTTTTGTTTAGAATTAATTTAATTAAGCATCACTTAATCTTAATAAATTTTAATTAGCATATTATTAAATTAATTATGACTAATCATAAATCCCACATAATTTAATCAGTCTAATTTGACTTCCATTAGAGCCTAATTAAATATATTTAAATTTGTCAATCCGAATCAGATTTTTAGTCAGACTCCCATAAGGTTTCAAATATTAAATTAAATTTGTTTTCATTATTAATTTTGATTTCCCAAATCATTTAGGTCTTCAATTTCTGATCAGACTCAAATTTCCATCAATAAATTACATATTCAAATTGGACACATCATAATTAAATTTAATTTAATTTATAACAACCACAATTCCCAATCCTCATGACTTAATCAACTCCAATTAGGACCTAATTAATCGAATCTTAATTTTACTAAACTGAATCGAATATTTAATTACACTTTTATAGGGTCCAATACTTGAAATTAAACTGATTTAACTTATCAATTTTACCTCCTTAGTCTATTTGGACGTTCAATTTCTAATTCTAAAATAAATCCTTAATAAAATAACTTATACATAACAAATATTAAACACCCAAAAAATTATTATTTATTTATTTATTTCCTTGTTAGTGATTGAATTGGGTTAATTTAAAACTAACTTTTACACTAATACATTTTTGAGATAGACTCTAGATAAAATTAATTAATTAATTTATTTATTTTCTTTTAAGAATAATGAAATGTGGGTTTTCACATCGGGTCAGCAGCTGGCTGGTGTATCAAAGGTGCAAACCTTTGGCATTGTTCACACTTCTTCACGTAGGCTTCTGCATCTTTTTGCATGTAGAGCCACCAATACCCCTGGGTAATGGCCCTATAAGCTAGTGATCTGCCCCCAGCGTAGCTTCCACAAATTCCTTCATGAATTTCATACAAAAAACCTTCAACCTGCAGAGGGTGTACGCACCTTAAAAGGGGTCTAGTGAAGGACCTTTTGTAGAGATGTCCTTCTGTTGTCAGACCGAATCTTGCCGACTTTAATCTGATCTTGTGTGCCTCCTTGCGGTCATCTGGCAGCTTTCCTTCTTTTAGGAATGCAACAATTGCGTCCATCCAGCTTGGTTCCATGTCTACGCACATTGCTTCACGCTCTGTGGTTACTGGTTCAATGCTCGGGCCCGACAAGTATTCAATCATTATTGTCCTTGCTTTTCCTGGTTGTATTGCACTAGCTAGGTTGGCCAATGCATCGGCATGGTTGTTATCATCTCGGCTGACTTGAAGTAGTCTGCAGTTTTGGAATAAGGCTGCCAGATTGATGACCTCCTTTGCGTAGGCCGACATTCTTTCATCTCGGGCTGCAAACTCGCCCGTTGTCTGGTTAACTAGCAATTGTGAGTCACAAAAAACTATTACTTCATCTGCTTGTACTGTTGCTACCAGCTTCAGTCCTACAATCAATGCTTCACATTCTGCCTCATTATTTGAGGCCTTGAACCCCAATCGAATGGACTGTTCCAATATCTCTCCTTCTGGAGATATCAGTACTACTTCTGCCCCTGCTCCCTGTCGGTTTGAACTCCCATCAACGAACAGTCGAAAGGAGTCGTCGATGTAAATGCAGCAGGGTGTGAGTTTCTCTTCTTTTCTTTGTTCTTTTGTCTTTGGCTGGGCTTCTCCTTGCTTGTTTGGACATCGTCTATCTGGGCTCAACGGAGCCTGATGTTTGATGGATTCTGGCGTGAACTCGGCCACGAAGTCGGCCAAAACCTGGCCTTTGATTGCAGTTCTGGGTCTGTACTCCAGATCATACTGGCCTAGGGTGACTGCCCATCTGGCTATTTTTCCTGTTAAGTCTCTCTGCTACAATAGGGACTTTAATGGATGCTCTGTCAGTACCACAATTTTATGGGCCTGGAAGTAATGGTTTAACTTCTTTGAAGCCATTACTAAAACTAGTGCCAATTCTTCTAAGGGCAGATACCTCGTTTCTGCGTCGGCTAGGGTTTTGCTTACATAGTAAACAGCCCTTTGCTCTCCTTTTTCTTCTCGGATTAGTACTACACTGATCGCATGTTCTGAAATTGCCAAGTACAGGAACAGCTCCTCCCCGGGTTCTGGATTCGAAAGAACTGGAGCTGTGGTCAGGTACTTCTTCAGATCGGCTAATGCTTCTTCGCACTCTTCTGTCCAAAGAAAGTCCGTGGCTTTCTTTACGAAGTTGAAGAAAGGTTGGCACTTGTCTGAGCTTCTGCTTATGAACCTGTTCAGGGCTGCAGCCCTTCCAGTTAGCATCTGTACCTGTTTTGCCGACGTCGGGCTCTTCAACTCTAGGATGGCCTTGATCTGATCTGGGCTGGCCTCGATGCCCCTTTTGGTCACCAGGTATCCTAAAAACTTACCAGATTCTACTCCAAATGCACACTTCGATGCATTGAGTCGGAGCTGATATGTTTTAAGGATTTCAAAGACTGCTTTTAGATCGGCGAGATGACCCTTAGGCTCCTTGGTCTTCACGACCATGTCGTCGATGTAGACTTCTACTGTTCGGCCAATCAGGTGCTTGAACATCTTGGTTACCAATCTTTAGTAAGTGGCTCCTGCATTTTTCAACCCGAAGGGCATCACTCTGTAGCAGTATACCCCTTTGGGAGTGATAAATGCAGTCTTCTTTTCATCCGTAGGGTCCATAGCTATCTGGTAATACCCCTTGTAGGCATCTAGGAAGCTCATCATTCCATGCCCCGAAGTGGCATCCACTAGCTAGTCAATCTTGGGTAGAGGGAAGCTGTCTTTGGGACAGGCCTTGTTTAAACTGGTAAAGTCTATGCAGACCCTCCATTTACCGTTCTTCTTCTTTACTACCACTGTATTGGATAGCCATGTCGGGTAGTGAACTTCTCTAATGGCCCTAGCCTCCAGAAGTCTGTCTACTTCTTCCTCTAGTACTTCGACGTGCATCAACGTCAGTCTTCTGGCTCGTTGAATTACAGGTTTGGCCGACCTGTCAACATTCAGTTTGTGGCAAGTGACCTCGGGGTCAATGCCAGGCATTTCGTAAGGCGTCCAAGCAAATACCTCAATATTTGCTCTCAGAAAAGCTTCCAACTCTCTTTCCTCTTCTTCGGCTAAGCCCGAAGCGAGAAGAAAGAACCGTTCTTCATCCCCATCCTGGATGAGGATTTTCTTTAGTGCCTCTTCGCTCTTCTCGGCTGGCTCCTTGCCGACGTCTTCTAGGACTTCCATGTCCTCATCTTCAATTTCTGCCTTTTCTGGCTCTCGTATGTTGCAGGTAGATTTCATTGCTGCCATGGAGCAATTCTTCACTTGCTACTGATCGCCCCTGACTTTCTCTATCCCATGTTCTGTTGGGAATCACAGTAGTTGATGTAATGTTAAGGGAACTGCCCCCATCGCATGCAACCATGGCCTTCCCAAGATGATGTTGTAAGGGGAGGGTGTGTCAATGATGGTGAATTCTGTCTTGATTTTCCTGGTGCCAGCTTGCACCTCCAAGTTTACTGCTCCCAGTGGCCATGTTGGCATTCCATTGAACCTAACCATTTGGCTGTTGGACTGTTCCATATCGTCCGGGTGAAGGCCGAGCTCCTTGTAACATCGGACGTACATGATGTCACAAGAGCTGCCTTGGTCAATCAGGATGCGTTTCACTTGGCACTCCCCAACCTGGAGGGATACTACCAAGGCATCATTATGTGGATGCTGGACCATCTCTAGGTCGGCTTCAGTAAAGGTTATTATTGGTCCCTGGCATTCTTCTGCCCGATGTCTTTTCTCCCTGATTTGATAGACATGTTGTAGGTGTTTTACCTTCTGGGTCTCCCCTCTGATTTCGTTCTCGTTGACCTTTGAGTGAATCACATTGACTACCCGAGGTCCTCCTGCCTGAGGTTGCTGTACTGGGGGAGGCGGAGCTGCTGGTGCTTGAGGCAATCTTGCCTGTTCTTCTATTGTTCTGGCCTCGTCGACCAAATCTCTCAGATGATCTTGCCTTACCAAGTCTTCCAAGTGTGCTTTCAGGGCTCTGCAACCCTGAGTTGTGTGCCCCTCTTCATTGTGGTAGGCACAACGCCTGCAAACATTCCTCCCCATGAATTCCCCTGGTGCCCTTGCTGGTGCTCTAAAATAAGGCTGGTTCTGAATTTGTTCCAAGACTTTGTGAATTGGGATTTGGAACACAGTCGTCACTGCTTGTGCAGCCCTCAGTTCTGCTTCTTGCTTGTTCGATTTGTTGTTACCTCAGCCTCGCTTTGGCGACCTCAGCCTCGCTTTGGCAAGCTGTTTCCTTTCTCTTGCTTTATCTCCTTAGTCCTCGACGTGTCTTCCTCGGCTCTGACATACTTCTCGATTCTCGCCATGAGTTCTCCATGCTTTTTGGCAAAGTTTTTGCCAAAGATTTCCGTAGTGGGCAGTTGTCTTTTAGGCCGTTCTTGAATGACACGACCGCCACTTCTTGATTACACTCTGGTATTCGGTTGAATACCTCATAGTATCTTTTTGCATAGGCCCTAAGGCCTTCATCCCATCGATCTTGAGCCATCAATGCCAACCCTTAATGGTCTGCCTTATTTGTCACTTAACCCGCCACAAACATCTCGGCCAGGCCTTCCCAAGTCTTCACACTTCCCTTTGGTAGTTTGTGGAACCAATCTGATGCAATCTCCCCGAAGGATGAGGGGAACACTTTGCAGAGCAATGGCTCGTTCCCACTATACAATGCCATTGAGTTCAAATATAATCCGACGTGGAAGTTGGGGTCTGACTTACCATCGCATATTTGAAACCTCGGCATACTGAATCTCTTCGGCGCCTCAAACCTGTCCAATTCCACCGAGAATGGTGTCCTCGGCTTATCTGGGGAAGTTACTTCGGCGTAGGCATTTTGTTGCTTCCTCTTGAGGTAATCTCTTAAGTCCTCTTTTGTCCTGCTAGGAGCTCGGCTATCTCCTGCTTTCAGTCTTTTCGGTGCACTACTTTCAGCTTCGTGGTGAGTCCTCTTCGACCCCTCTCCATGAGTTGTGTCGAAGCACAGTGCCTGCCCCTGAACATGCCGATGTCCTTTGGGGTTTGCCTCCTTTGTGTGATGCGTCCTCCGTGATTCTTCTATTCTTGACTCCCTTCGTCCGACCTCTTTGGAAGGTCGGTGAGAGTGTCTTTCGCTCCGATTGTCAGTCAAGGGCTACGGGATTGTTTTTCGCCTCCCTTCGGGCATTGGTCATTGCTGGAATCGGCGTGTCTCGCAATGAACGGTGGCTGCATGACGTTATTTTGCATCATGAAATTGACAACCGACTGCAGGTCTGCCAATTTATTTGCCATCTCTTTTACCTCTTTGTCCCTCCGCAGGCATCTATCCTTCAATACCTGGAGGTCGTCTTCGTTGTAGTAGCCACTTCGATCTAGCTTCTTTGGTGCGTCGCTAGTCTGGCCGACGTCCTTCACTTCGTGATTCTGGTCACGAGTTTCTGCGTTGCATTCGTCTCATGTGACATCAAGGTCAATAGGTCTCCCACTCCCAACAGGAGTGTCGTCCCCAATCTTTTCCTTCTGTCCATTGCTGGCCGTCTATTCTCCTATCTTTCCCACAGACGGCGCCAAATCGTGTGAGTGATTTTTTGACCACACTGCCAACTCAGTGATCAGCTGGAGAGAACTGTCAGAATAGATGACACCTGGCTAACCTATAACAGAAAGAGAAGATTCCAGCGGTAGTTCGTCCACCCGGGGACACTCCGACGATCAAGTCAGTATATCTCTCAAAGATAATCAATTGTGCAAAATCACTGTTCAGAATATCAATTGCGTACCTTAGACCCACGGGGGTGCCTCTCTTTTATAGTGAATTCAATCCTAGTCCCAATAGAAGCCTGACTTCTATGGACTCCCATTCAGTGCTTACTTTGGACTCCTCAAGAGATAAGGATAGACTCCCTAAGAGCATTATCCTAATCCATCTTGAAGTCTTTCCTTATTCTAGGACTCTTTTCCCTTATCCGTTTATCTCGGATTCCGATATCTTCGGAGGTAACCTCGGCCTCGCCGAGATAACCTCAGCGTCATGAACAAGACACGTGGCACCTCGGTTGACACGTCGACGTCACCTTGCCACGTGTTGGTACTCAGAAAATATATCCTCCACAGTGAACAAACTAGAAGTACCTTTTGAGGGCTCTTCAAGCTCTCATTCCAGTACTCAAGTACATGTTCATGGAAGGGCCCAAAGTTATAAACACCATTGCAGAAGCTCATGGAAATGGGTCTTGCTCAGACGATCTCTTAGTGTTAATGAAATGCCACATCGAAACAAACACGTCCTTAGGATCTCTAGTGATGTACACAATCTTATAGCCTGAACTCTTAATCGATTCCAGCAACTGCGAGTACGCAATGTGAGTTCGAAACAATCTTGTAGTAGTATTAGAGGCTGTGTTTGGCATATCAGAATTTGCATTTTTTTTGTTGCAGACTTGGAACTCTAACGACGGCACAAGGTCATTGGGGTGGTTGTATCTTAAGGGATCATCTTCATCCTCATCTTCATCATCACCACCGCCACCACCATTGTCGTGGCGGAGCATGATGGAGGTTACTAGGGCTTTGACCCAAGTGGAGCCTATTTTGGGGGAAGAGGCTACAATAATGTCGTTGTCGAGGGCGGTGAAGCTTGACTTAGCAGCCATGGCACCTTCTAGAAAAGCTTGAATGTACCAGAAGCCTTCCCATAGGTAGATATCAAAGATTCGCCACCATCTCAACATGGGAAGCCCATTGAAAGGTGAAGAAATGGTAGTGCAAGTAGTGTTTGGTGGATTGGGTTTGGAGGTTGCCATTGAAAGGCAAAGGAAAATAGTGCAAGAAAAATGGGAAATGAACTTTTGGTTTCTTAGGTTTGGAGCAAGCGAACAAAGAAGATGGATATTTCACAACATGTATGGTCATTGGTCTATATATAACCACGGAAAATTATACAATAGTACCATATCGTGATACTTTATCGCCAATCACCATTGAGGACTTATTCGTGGATCTTGGAGCTTATTGACGTGGTGCCTTAGGTGTGTTCTGATTGATAGAGGGGATAGAGTTTATGATTTTGTGTTAAATAATTAAAAAATATGAGAGATATGAGTGTTTGTGATTAGCTTGAGGCATGGTTACATGGTGCCTCAGGACCAATCAATAATTTTTTATTACCATTCAAGGGTCGTTTGGTGTTTGTGTTGGGCTAAAAAATTACAAGGGAGACAAAAAAGTCAAAAAATCACAAAAGGACAAAAATCACAAAAAGATAAAAAAAAAATTGCCATTTCAAAGCTAAAAAGTCAAAAAAGCCAAACAAGAATACCAAATGACCAAAAAAATACCAGGCTAAAAAAAATCAAAAAGGCCAAAAAGCCACTTAAAAAAGTCATTGCCAAACAAGTACTCATTATGCTCTTTATATTTCTCAATCACTCAACACAAATAATTAATATTTCATCTTCTTCACCAATCATACTACCATGAAACACCACGTGAACGTACTATCGGACTACCGAATAATCAACAATAATGTTTAAAGAAGGGAAATCCTATGGTGTGCACTCCTTTGAGGATGCATACCATATGCATTCAATCACAAAAATGTGTAATTTTGTAATATTAATTACAAAATGTATAACTTTACCATAAATTGGCGTAACAAAATATCCAAAATTTTGTAGTTAATGTTGCAAAAATTTATGGCTTAATTACGACATTTTTGTTATGCCAAAGCGAAGTTACACATTTTGTGATTGATGTTATGATATTTTATGATAAATTTACATATTTTGTGATAGGATGCATATGGTATGTATCCCTAAGGGGGTGCACACCATAGCATTTCTCTCAAAAATATATTTGTCGTTCATTTTTTTTTTTTTAAGACAAATGTCATAAAATAAAGATGTTATAATTATCTAATCAAATTAATTTTTTATGGATAATATACATTGAGAACTCTACAAAATAAATAATTCGAATCATTAAAATGAGACCGTGATAAATCCAACCATCTTAAATTTTTCCATATTAAGATATGAATATTAGAAAAGCCCAACCCAATTTATAAAGAACCTACAATGAACGGTAATGAAGAAGTACATAATTCCAAAAAAGTTAGATTATAAATACATACTTTATATATTATCAATTAGAGTTATATCAAAAAAATAAACTTGTTATTTATAATTTCTTAAATTTGTAAAATTTACCTTAATAGTTATATCAAAAAAATAAATAAATAAATAAAAACCTACTCAAAAAATATAATACTATGATTGTTGAAAAATTATTCAATAGTTCCAGAGTATCACTTTTTTCAAAATAAATTAAAATAAATTTATTTATTAATACTATATTTTAAAATTCAGTTATTAGATTTTGACATTTAATTTTTCAATTGATTTCAAAAAACAAAAAGATTGTTACAATAATATTTATATAAAATTAAAATTCAGATAGGACTTGTACATAGTAAGGATAAAAAGCTAGTTTTAACCTTAATATAATATGAGAAGTTCGACTCTAACTTTTGATATTATTTTTATGAGTGCCAATATTAACGGCGCGTTTGGAAAAGTTACATTTTTGTTTTTAAATTTATTTGGTTTTTAGTATTTTTTTTATAAAAATTATATTATTATTATTATAATTATTATTATTATTGTTATTGTTATTTTACTTTTAAAATTTGTCTAGTTTAAATGTATTTAAAAAATAAAAATAAATAAGAAAAATCCAATAAACAAGATTCAGTGAAACAAAAAAATAAGGTCAAAAAAGGCAAATGCTTTTTGTTTTTCAAAATTTTAGTTTTGCAGTCCATCAAAAAATTTTAAAACATATTCGCTAAAAAAAAAGTGTTTCTGGTTTGCTTTTTTGGTGGCTTTGGCTTATTTTTGTTTTTAATAATTTTTTTATTTTATTTTTTCAAAAGTGATTAGGCTTCTCGATCTTATTTGTCGAGATGAATAAAAGAATCAAAAAAATATTAAAATAAAAAATTAGAAAAGACAAAAATAAACTAAAAAGAGTAAATTGTTTTAGCTTGTTTTGATTTTAAATTTTTTTATTTATTATTATTTTTTTAACTTTCAGATTCATTTACACAAATGGAGTAATTTTAATAAAAAATTACTAAAAATAAGTTTTTATTTTATTTTTTTATTTTATTTAGAATATCACTAAAAATAAGTTTGAGAGTTTCAAAAACAGAAAACGCCAAACATCCACATTTCCCTGCACGTTACGGGATTTTCTAAACCGAACTCGCGTGAACTATGTCAGCAAAAACATGGGCAATAGTATCTCCAACCCGCTAAGTATATAATGCTTGTTAGTTATAATGTTTAATATTTTTTATTTTTTTTTAATTTTAATGTATTAGGCATATGATTAGACATTTTAACTCAACTTATATTTATTAGCTACATGTAGTTAGCCTTCAAAGCTAGACAAAATATATTTAATTAGGGCTGTCAATGGATCGGATTTAATCCGAATCCGACCCGAATCCGATCCGATAATCCGAATCCGTTTACAAAAAAATCCGATCCGATAATCCGATAATCCGAATCCGTTTAATCCGTTTATTAAACGGATTGAACATGTAAAAATCCGATCCGATCCGATAATCCAATAATCCGATCCGATTATTATCAATTTGAATAAAAAAACACAAAATGAATTTTTTTTTTCAAATTATATAAAATTGTAGCTCAATAAATAAATAAATGGATCGGATTCGGATTATTATCGGATATATAAATCATCGGATTCGGATTCGGATATCTATAATCGGATATGAACTAAACGGATTCGGATCGGATTCGGGTTTGTCTTAATCGGATCGGATTCGGATTTTGACAGATCCGATCCGAATCCGATCCATTTACAGGCCTATATTTAATCATTAGGATTATTTCCCTCTATCTTTGTTGCTGATGTGACATTCTATAAAATTAATAATATTTGGATAAATAACTAAAATACAGAGCATGGTTGGAGTAGAAACATAAAACAATTGATAGACAAGATAAAATGTATACTTTATAATAATATTTAGATATGTAAAATACCTATTACCATTAGAGATGCTTTAGTAGGTGACTCTTTTTTGGCTGTGGTGCTGTAAATATTAATTAATATAATAATATATTATGGAATTATTATTTTAAAATTATGATTTTATTTATTATTTAAATTATAAAGATTTAGAAATTTTAAAATTATGTGACATCATTTGTTAATATAATAATTAAGATTATTCTTATTTTTAAAATGAAAAATTAATTTTGAATCTTAATACTTTATGTGAATAAAATTTATTAATTAAAAGTTAAATACAAACAGATTTGCTAATAGTTGGTGAAAATTTTTACTCCTGTGTGTGATCCTATTTAAAAAACTCAAAAAAATAATTTCTTTCAAAATTAAAAAAAAAAAAGAGGTATATTATCGACCTAGAATCAAATTCTCATTTATGTTAATCAAATTTATCAAAAATCATAAATTTTACTTGTATCAAAATATTGAAAAAAATAAAAACAATGATAAATTCTATAATATACAAATTATGACTTAGGTGTAACTTATGGTATACTATTTTGATTATTAATTGTAAAGGTCTTTGTTAATTTCTTATGTTTTAAATTATGTATAAAGTGGTGCATCGGATGTTTAATTATATTTTGTCAAGGCATATTTTGTAAATGATAGCACGTGGCTGAGGTGACGCCGACGTGTCAGCCAGAGTGCCACGTGGCTCAATCATATACGAGATGATTTTGGCTAGACCGAGGTTATATTTGGACATATTGGAATCCGAGATGAGCGGATAAGATACAAGAGTCCTAGAATGGGGAAGGACCTCAGTCTGAATATAGATAAAGCTCTTGGGGAGTTTATCTCTATCTAATTGGGAATCCAAGATGAACATTGAGCAAAAGTCCATTGAAGCTAGGCTTCTACAGGGATCAGGTTAGTGCTGGCTATAAAAGTAAGGCATCATCGTGGGTCTAAGATGTGCTTTTTATGCTCTATTTGGTGAGTTAAATACTATTGGCTATCTTTGAGAGATAATTACTGACTTGATCGTTGGAGTGCCCTCGGGTAGACGAACCACCGCCGGATTCTTATCTTTCTGTAACAGGTTGTTCGGGCTTAATCGATTTTGCCAGTGCTCTCCTGCTGAGTTTCCCTGTTTAGTTGTGTGGTCGAAAATCAACACCCACAATTTGGCGGCGTCTGTGAGAACGTAAGGAGAATAGATGGCCAACAACGGACAAAAAGAGAAGATTAGGGACGACATCCCTAGTGGGAGTGGTAAACATGCCGATCCTAACATGAAAGAAGAGAAGATTGGGGACGACATCCCTAGTGCTCTCCTGCTGAGTTTCCCTGTTTAGTTGTGTGGTCGAAAATCAACACCCACAATTTGGCGGCGTCTGTGAGAACGTAAGGAGAATAGATGGCCAACAACGGACAGAAAGAGAAGATTGGGGACGACATCCCTAGTGGGAGTGGTAAACATGCCGATCCTAACATGAAAGAAGAGAACCCTAATGAAGGACCACGGGATTAGAATCCTGAGAAGAAAGACGTCGGCCAAGAGGGAGACCCATCGAAGAAAGTAGGCCAAGACGAGTACTATAACAAAAGCAACCTCCAAGTATGGAAAAATAGATGCTTGAGGAAATGCGACAAGATAAAAGGAATGGCAAACAAGTTGGAAAACCTACAATCAGTTGTCAACTTCAAGATGCAAAACAACGTCATGAAACTGCCATTTCCATTGAAGGACAAGCCAATTCCAGTGGCCAAGAACGACGCCCAGAAAGGGGGGCAGAGAGCAGTCCCAACGGCCCCTCAACATGACAGGACGAAGGAGCATTCACATCAGCCTTCTAGGGAAGTCGGGCAAGAAGAGTCAGTAAGAGGAGAGTCTCAGAAGACATCGTACAAAAGGAACCTATGTCAAGGAACATCGACATGTTCAGGGAAATGAATTTTGTTTTGATACGGCGAATGAAGAGAAGTCCAAGAGGACTCATAACGACGCCGAGAGCAGCGTACCAAAAAGGCTGAAATTCGTGGACAATCGAGCTCCTAGTTGGACCAAGGAGGATTTGAGAGACTACCTCCGGAGGAAGCGGCAGAATGCTGAGGTCACATCTTCGGTCAAGCCGAGAACACCATTCTTAGTGGAGTTGGATAAGTTAGAGGCCTAAAAAAGGTTCCAGATATACGACAGTAAGTTCGATCTAAACTTTCACATCGGCTTATATTTGAATTCAATGGCACTATATACTGGGAATAAACCATTGCTCTACAAGGTGTTCCCATCATCCTTTGGGGAAATTACATTAGATTGGTTTCACAAGTTGCCGAAAGGAACTGTGAAGAGTTGGGAAGGCCTGGCCGAGATGTTTGTGGCTAGGTTTGTTACAAACAAATTGCAGCTATTGAGGGTAGACTCTCTAATGACTCTAAAAATTGGTGAGGGTGAAAGCCTCAAGGCTTATGCCAAAAGGTATTACGAGGTATTCAATCGAATACCAGGATGCAACCAGGAGTTAGCGGTCATGTCTTTTAAGAACGGCCTGGAGGATGACTGCATGCTGCGAAAGTCACTAGCAAAGACTCTGCCAAAGAGTATGGAGGAGCTCATGGTAAGGATCGAGAAATATACCAGAGCAGAGGAAGATACACTGGCAGCAAAAACACCGAAGCAAGAAAAGAGAAACGCCTTGCTGAAGCGAGGCCGAGGTAATACTGGATTTAATAGACAAGAAAAAGGACTAAGGGCTGCATAGGCAATCATCACTGTGTTCCAGATCCCGATTTATAAGGTTCTAGAGAGGATTAGGAACCAATCGTATTACAGAGCGCCGGAGAGGATCCCTGACGAATTTATGGGAAGAAGCCTGGAAAGGCACTGATGGTTACCACAATGAAGATGGACACCTGACACAGGGTTGTAGAGCCCTAAAAGGGCATTTAGAATATCTGGTAAGACAAGGTCACTTAAGGGACCTAGTAGATGAGGCCAGAACGAGGGAAGAACAGGCAAGGCTGCCCCAAGCATCGGCAGCACCACCTCCACCAATACCGCAACTGCAAGCAAACGGACCTCGAGTGATCAATGTGATTCACTCAAGGGTCAATAAGAATAAGGTGCATGAAGAGACTCAGAGGGTGAAACACTTATAGCATGTGTATTAGGTCCAGCAAAAGAGGCCTAGGACAGACGAGTACCAGGGACCAATGTTATCCTTTACTGAAGTAGAAGACATGGTGCAACATCCACACAACAATGCTCTGGTAGTAACCCTCAAGATTGGAGAATGTTAGGTAAGGTGCATTATAATTGACCAAGGAAGCTTTTGTGACATTATGTATGTCAGATGTTACAAGGAGCACGGCTTTCACCGAGATGATTTGGAGCAGTCCAATAACCAGATAGTCGGGTTCAATGGAACGCTAACATGGCCCCTGAGAACAATAAATTTGGAGGTGTAGGTAGGCACCAGGAAAGTAAGCACAGAGTTCACAGTAATTGATACCCCCTCCCCTTACAATGTTATCTTGAGAAGGCCATGGTTGCACACAGTAAGGGTTGTTTTCTCAACATTACACCAACTGTTGTGATTCCTTACAGAGCATAGAATTGAGGAGATTAGAAGGGATCAGGTGCAGGCAAAGAATTGCTCCATGACAGCAATGAAATCCACCTACAACGTGCAAGAAGCAGAAATAGTAGAGATTGAGGACATGGAGGTCCTGGATGACGTCGACAAAGAGCCGACCGACAAAAGCGAGGAAGCCTTAAAGAAGATCCTGGTCCAACAAGAGGATGAAGAACACTTTTTCCTTCTCGACTCGGGCTTGGCCGAGGAGGAAGAGAAGGAGTTAAAGTCATTCTTGCGAGCAAACATAGAGGTGTTTGCCTGGACACCATACGAGATGCCTGGCATTGATCCCGAGGTCACTTACCATAGACTAAATGTAGACAAGTCAGCTAAACCTGTCATTCAGCGAGCAAGAAGGCCAATGTTGGTACATGTGCAGGCAGTAGAGAAGGAAGTGGACAAATTGTTAGAGGCCAGAGCTATTCGGGAGGTAAACTACCCAACTTGGTTATCAAACACAGTTGTTGTGAAAAAGAAGAATGGGAAGTGGAGGGTCTACATAGACTTCACCAGCCTGAATAAGGCTTATCCCAAAGACAGTTTCCCACTCCCCAAGATCAATCAATTAGTGGATGGCACTTTAGGGCATGGAAGGAAGAGTTTCTTGGACGCTTATAAGGGGTACCATTAGATAGCAATGTACCCCATAATGAGGAGAAGACTGCATTTATCACCCCAAAAGGGCTGTATTGCTACAGAGTGATGCCTTTCAAGTTGAAAAATGTAGGAGCAACTTACCAGAGGTTGGTAACCAAGATGTTCAGATATCTGATTGGCAAAACAGTGGAAGTGTACATTGATGACATGGTCGTGAAAACCAAAGAGCTTGAGAATCACCTGGCCGACTTAAAAGCAGTTTTTGATATCCTTAGAACATATCAGCTCCGACTCAATGCTTCAAAATGCACATTTGGAAGTTGGGTCTGGTAAGTTCCTGGGATACTTGGTTACCAGAAGAGGTGTTGAGGCAAGCCCAGATCAAATCAAGGCTATCCTGGACTTGAAAAGCCCAACGTCAGCAAAACAAGTGCAGATGTTAACAGGAAGGGCCGCAACACTGAATAGGTTTATAAGCAGAAGTTTAGATAAATGTAAACCATTTTTCAATTTATTAAAGAAGGCCACAGATTTTTTGTGGATAAAGGAGTGCGAAGTCGCCTTGGCCGACTTGAAGAAATACTTGACCACAACTCTAGTTCTGTCGCCTTGGTGAGCCGCGACTTAGGGTGTCCAGAGGAACAAGAAGAGACCTAGTTGGGAATGAAAAACTCCACAAAAGAGCAGAAAAAAAGAAGAAAAACCCAAACCCTGCGATATTTACATCGGCGACTCCTTCTGTATGTTTGTTGATGAAAATTCAAACCATCAAGGAGCGGGGGCAGGAGTGGTGTTGGTATCACCATATGGGCAAATGTTAGAACAATCTATTTGTTTGGAGTTCAAGGCCTCAAATAATGAAGCAGAATATGAGGCACTAATCCCAGTGTTGAAGTTAGCAGCAACAATGGAAGCCAACGACGTGGTAGTCTTTTGTGACACCCAACTTATTGTAAACTAGGCAACAGGTGAATATGCAGCCCGAGATGAAAGAATGATAGCCTATGTCAAAGAAGTTATTAGACTGCTAGCCTTGTTTCAGGATTGCCGACTACAGCAGGTCAGTTGAGATAACAATAGCCATGCCGACGCCTTGGCTAACCTGGCTAGTGCAATGAAATCAGGAGAGGCAAGGATAATAATGGTTGATTATTTGTCAGGCCCAAATGTGGAACCACTAATCACAGAGTATGAAACAATGTGTGTGGAGATAGGTCCAAATTGGATGGATGCAATAGTGATGTTTCTTAGGGACGACAAGTTACCGAATGATCGCAAAGAGGCGCACAAGACCAGACTGAAGTCGGCAAAGTTCAGCCTAACAGCAGAAAGACATCTCTACAGAAGGTCTTTTACTGGTCCCCTTTTGAGGTGTATGCACCCTTCCCAGATTGAAGACTTCTTGTATGAAATACATGAAAGGGTATGTGGCAGCCATGTTGGAAGCAGATCACTTGCTCATAGGGCCATTACTCTCGGGTACTAGTGGCTCTACATGCAGAAGGATGCTGAAGCCTACGTCAGAAAGTGCGAGAAGCGTCAGAAGTTTGCACCTTTGATACATCAACCAGCAGCAAATTTGAACCCAGTGTCCAGCACTTGGCTATTTGCCCAGTGGGGCATGGATCTTGTTGGACAACTGCCCCAAGCAACTGGGTAAAGGAAGTTTCTACTGGTAGCAACTGATTACTTCACAAAGTGGGTGGAAACTGAAACCCTTGCGAAGATTCGAAATATTGATGTGAAGAACTTCATATGGAAGAACATCATCACTAGGTTTGGGATCCCCTGGGCAATAATAGTAGACAATGGTACACAGTTTGACAGTAAGCTAATCAAAAGCTTTTGTGCAAAGTACAAGATCAAGAACTACTACTATACTCCGAGTTTTTCCCAGAGTAATGGTCAAGCAGAAGCATCCAATAAGACTATCTAGGATGGAATCAAAAAGAGACTGGAAGCATTAAAGGGAAAATGGGTAGAGGAGTTGCCTAATGTACTCTAGGCATATCGGACTACGCCGAGAAGATCAATTGGAGAGTCTCCATTTGCCATGGCTTATGGCACGGAAGTGGTTATCCCACTAGAGGTCGGCATTCTAGGGATCAGAATCTAGGGAGTGGAAAATTGTACTAATGAGGCATTTCTAACCCGAGATCTAGACCTACTGGAGGAGAAAAGAGAAATAGCAGCAATTTAGTTGGGGGCATACCAACAACAACTTGCTAGGGCTTACAACAAGAAGGTCAACCCAAAAGAGTTCAAAGTTGGGGACCTTGTGCTAAGGAAAGTAGTCGGCAACAAGAAAGATCCTAGGGAGGGCAAGCTTGGCTCAAATTGGGAGGGGCCCTATAGAATTATCTCAGTCGCCGACAATGGGGCATATCAACTTGAAGACAGTGATGGAAAAGAGTTGCCAAGACCCTAGAACACTTGCAACTTGAAGTTTTTCTATCATTAGATTTTTGGTTTTTCAAAGTTCATGTCATAATTTTATTAGCCGGAGTAATAATAAAGTTTTAGTTTGATTTTTATATCTAAAATTTGTGTGATGGGACTGACCAGTCCTATGGCGATGTTTCTGAATGAAGCATGACGAATAACTTAGACTTATTATATGGTAGAGTTGAGTTATACTTGCATATAATAGAGTTGAACTAAGTTGGCGATGTTTCTGAATGAAGCATGACGAATGACTTAGACTTATTATATGGCAGAGTTGAATTATACTTGTATGTAATAGAATTGAACTAAGTTGGTGATGTTTCTGAATGAGACATAACGAATAGCTTAGACTTATTATATGGCAAAGTTGAATTATACTTGCATATAATAGAGTTGAACTAAATTGGCGATGTTTCTGAATGAAACATGACGAATAAACTTATCGTATGACAGAGTCAAATTGTACTTGCATATGATAGAGTTGAACTAAGATTTGCCATGTCGGCAGAGTTAAACTCCGAATAGAACTAACTATGCTTTAATCGGATTAACAGAGAAACCTAGGTTGAACACATCGGCTAGTCTTTTTTCAAATCTGACTTCGGCGAAAGGCTATAAGTGCTTAATGTGAACTTAAGTGGAACTTAGGTTCACATTAGAGGGCAGAGAGTTGGAGAATATAAAAGTTTAAGAGCTTGGAAAGACTTGTTGAAATTTTTTAAGAATTTACAAGCTAGAATTGGCTTAAACACTTGTTGAAATTTAAGAAGATTTACAAGTTGAAGTTAGCAGAGGTAATATTGAAAAAAGTATCCGAGATGCATACTGGCCAAGATGACCAACCAGGTTGTCAAAACTTGGAAAGGGCGAAGTCTTAATAGAAGACAGCATATGGAGGTAAACAAGCAATGCTTGATTGAATAACACTTATAAAAATATTTTTATGTTTTTAAGTGTTATTCGAGATATTCTAATTGTTGGCCGAGGCAAATAGTCAAGGTTTATATCCGAGGTATTATATCTCGAAGTTATTATACAGCTAAGGTATACTTTGAAGAAATGAAAAAATATTCTAAGTATGGAAGCAGTAAACTTGCATAGAAGAAAAGAAGGCATACATTCAACACTTGGAAAAAAGACTTGCATTCATAAGACGGAACTTGTTCACAGGAAAACAGGCACTTCGGCCTAGCAAAAAGACAACTTGTTTGGATACAAAAGAAGGCACATCGGCCAAATTGAAGTTTAGAATTATTCAGACAAAAAGTACAATTAAAAGAAGAAAAGTTCAGACGAAAAGAGAAAGAAAATTCTAAGTGTTGGAGACATGGGCACTGGTTTCAGATTGCTCAACCTCAACTGTTGGAGTTATGTCGGCCTTGGTTGGCAAAGTGTCTTCCTTCTCAACCGCTATCTCGGCATCAATTTTTATCAAGGTCTGGTCTAAGCTCTTCTCGGCCGCCTGGATCTTGGCCTCAGAGGTTGTTTGTTTGGGAGAGGGTGCCTTGGAAACCAAGTCCTCCTCCTCATCATAAATCAAGTCTACGACTTGATCATTCAGAGTTAGGGACTTGACACCAGTAGCAGTTTCCTTCTTGTCAACATCATCAGCCTTGGAGTCCTCGTCCTCGGCGTCGTCCTCTAAATCTTTAGGAGCATAAGGGAAGGGCAATTTAAGTTGATTGGTATCATGGAGAGGGTAGTCTGCAGGAATTGACAGTTTATCTAAAGCCACAGTCCAGCCGAGAAAAAAGCCTCGATTACAAGCTTGGGTAACCTAGGCTTTGTATGCGTTGCGGACAGCAACCTGTCCCTCAGAGAAAGCATTCTCATTAATAGCTTTGATTTCGGCCTCTTTAGTGGCCAAGGCATTTCAGAGCTTTGCTTGGGCTTCGGTGGTTTTTGTTTCGGCCTCCTTTGCCTTGGCTTTGAGAACCTCCGCCGCAACCTCCGCCACCTCTGTCTTTTTTTAGGCCTGATCTTGGGCTCGTTTGGCTGCCTTGGCCTGATCTAACAGAACCTTCATCTTGGCCTCAACATTGTTTAAGGAAGTGAGAAAGCCAACAGCCTCCTTAGTCTTGTGGACCAACTCCTTCTTCAAATCCTCAACTTTCACCGCAAAGGAATGAGCGTGCTGGATCGCCTGAGAAGAAAGGAAATGAACAAGTTAGTAGAACTTTGAAGTATAAAAAAGACTTGAAAACCAAGAGTTTCAAGTGTTGAGAACTTACCAGGACGGAATGTTACATCATCAAAGCAAAGTTTTCATACCCCGAGATCTCGGCCATACGATTTAGATCAGTTGGGAGAAGAATTGCGGTAGAAAGGACGACACCGACCTCAATGTTATCAATGGCACTATCACCAGCCTTGATTGGTTGGTCCCCAATCGTAATGGCAGGAGCCCAAGGATCATCGGCTTTAAAAGCACTTGGGCTTACGGCCGACTGGGACTTCAGCTTCTTCGATCGCGAGGTGTTAGTTGGCTCGTCCTCGGCAGGTCTCTTCTCAGCATTAGAGGCATTCTTTTCAACCTCAGCCAATTTTGAGATTGACACTATGTCGTTGGTATCAACTTGGGTAACAGGGGCCTTTGCCTTGGCCCTTTTTGCCCTCTTTGTTTTTTGTTTGGGCTGGGATTCTAATGGGGAGGATTGAACTGTCACCAACCCTAGAAGGTTGGCTAAGAGGTCCTCCACAACAGCCTTGCTGCGGCCCATTTCCTCGGCAGTTGTAGCAACGGTGATTTTTGTGCCAAAATGAATTGCTGGCAAAGTGATTGGTGGGTTTGTTGGGTCAAACATTGATTCTTTAGAATCTCATCGTCTACGGTTTCGGGTTCTGCCGGTAGAGACGTTTGGTAGAGCTCGACATCGGCATCGGCATTGTGATATCGGGATGAGTTGAGGGGTAGAGGTTAATGGCAGCTCAACAGGATCCAAAGATGAAACCTAATCAGCTCTAGGAGAAGAAGCGATTGGTGGGGTTGAGGCAGACAGTGGAGTTTGACTTCTGCAAAAGACGTCGGGCGAAGCCGACTTGTACGTAGGTATGTAATTCAACAGCAGAGGGCAGTAAGATCTAAGAGCTTCTTTAGATCTCCGCTGGGGACGAATGATTGCTGAAATCCCTTGGCTGGCTAAGGAAGAACTGCAAAAAACAAAAAGCAAACATCAGTAGAGATGAGCGAGTTGGCAAGCTTTAACCAAAACGAAGTTACAGTAGGATGACTCATTCTTACCATCACCCTCTTTAAAAACTGTTCGGCTCAGAGGATAGCGATGAAGATTGTCATCCGGTGCAAACTTCCAGTTGCCCGAGATGATGAAGTAATCATCTCCAACACCCTTGTTGGAGTCTGGGAGGTCGGCTATTAGTTTGAAAGCGGTGGATCTGGGCTTTAAGGTAGTATATGTAGCCTTTTTCAAACTTAAGGCCACACATGGTATAGCATAATTGGATGTCGACTAAAGTGATCCTAGCTTTTTCTCGGTGTGCTAGTTCAATTATGCCATTGATAACCCTATATGAGTTTATGGCCAGTTGCATTGGGTTGAGCTTGTAATAATGAAGGATTTCTCGGAAAAGAGTGTCTAGAAAGAACCGGAGTCCACACTCTATGAAAGCAACCACTGGGAAGGGCATAGAGTCCCCATTAGGCATGATGGAGTCCTCATCCTCAGCCGATCTGAGTTAAACATCGGCTAGGATGGAGAACTCTCGACGAAAATACTCTATTTTTTCTGGGGTATCCATTCTCCACTTAAACATACCCATAATGTAGGCTAGTGAAGATTGGTGTAAAATTTCGGGAAAGAATATTTGGTATGGTTCAAAGACCTCGGCTTAATCCTAATCAGGCACTGGTGCAAGGGTCCTTGAAATCTAAGAGCGTTTTTGTTTCGATTTTCCTAAAGAACAAAGTTCTAAAGCAAATCCCAAACCTAGGAACTACAGGCACAGGAATTGAAGGTAAAAATCTGAAAATACAACAAGAAAAACAAAAAAAAAAAGAGCATGATTCAGAAATCAAGAAAGCGGCTAAGATTCAAGAATAAGGAAAGTCATCAATTTGCAGAACACTAAGTAAAGTATGTGTAAGGCAATGTGTAAAGACCAAAAGCAATACACACACATTTGAATTTAGGAACAAGTTGTGATGCGATTCACAAAGGTCAAAACATGGAGATAGAGACAGAATAACAACAAATAATATGCATAGATTTGAAACAAAATAGAAAATGACAGACTGAAATTATAGAAAATGTAATCATGGACTTACCAAATAACGTTAGAGAAAAGTTCGCCGGAGTCAAACGACGATATTGACTAGCACCCAATGGTAAGGCGCTCACCAAAAGCAGTACTCAGGCGATCGCAGAAAGCTCGAAAGGACGACAATAGCAGTTTAAAGGAAATTTAGTAGACAGAGAAAACTTTGAGAAGAGCGCGAGAATGTAAGAATGAAAAGTGAAGAGGCAGAGAGAGAGTAAGAGTTTTTGTTAAAAATTCGAAAAGGCGGCAAACCATAATGAAATGCCTTGGACGACGTGTCTGTCAGGTGGCGTGCACAGATGTGACACGACCTGATGGCGCGTGTCAGGTACGAATCAATAAGAGAAGGACACATGGCAGAAACGGTTAAGAAAACCATGTGTGGCAGCTCATGCGCAGACAAAACTCTTGGAGTTCTTGATTTAATAAGGCAACAACCTCGTCTTGAGGAATGATCTCAGTTAGAAAGCTTGTTTCTTGGTTCTTGGTCATAAGAAAAGTTGGACAATAGAGTTTTGGGAATGCGAAGCCGAAGAAGTAATGATCTCGGCCATGGAAGGAAAGAGCAAACTTTGGCCGACAAGACAATGTAGGTTCAATAACCTCATATTGCCGAGGTAATGGAACCTAGGGGACAGTTGTGGGGGCATATTTTGTGAATGACAGCACGTGGCGGAGGTGACGCCGACGTGTCAGCCAGAATGTCAGGTGGCTCGGTCATGTGCGAGATGATCTCGGCTAGGCCGATGTTATATTTGGAGATATCGGAATCCGAGATGAGCGGATAAGATACAAGAGTTCTAGAATGGGAGAGGACCTCAGTCTGGATATAGATAAAGCTCTCAGGGAGTTTATCTCTATCTAACTAGGAATCTAAGATGAGCATTGAGCAAAAGTCCATTGAAGCTAGGCTTCTACAGGAATCAAGTTAGTGTTGGCTATAAAAGTGAGGCATCCTCGTAGGTCTAAGGTATGCTGTTTATGCTCTGTCTAGTGAGTTAAGTACTATTGGCTATCTTTGAGGGATAATTACTGACTTGATCGTCGGAGTGCCCCCGGATGGACGAACCACCGTCAGATTCTTATTTTTTTCTAACAGGTTATTCGAGTTTAATCTATTCTGCCGATGCTCTCCTACTGAGTTTCCCTGTTTGGTTGTGTGGTCAAAAATCAACACCCACATATTTCAAGTAGTGTTTGGTTATGATCTATTACAATATTTTAGTATGACAATTTTTAAGTATTTTATTATACGAAAAAGTGTTTATAACACCCTGAATAATACTTTTCATGCAAATTATACGATAATTTATTTTTGAATACTTTAAGTTAAATTAGTTATCTTATAATATAAAATAATTAAATTGATACTTTGAAAAGAATATTTAATTTTATAATTATATATGCTAAAATATAATTTAATTAGGGGTTATTGTTTTATAAAAAAAAATAATAATGTAATCATAACGTTATTTGGGTTATAGTAGAATTAGGAGAAAATGTGCTATGGGGCTGTTGATGATGAAAGCAAAGCAATAAGAAAATAAAACAAAAGAAAAGAGAGAAAGAAACAAGGAAAGGGAAAGGAATGCAAATAAAGCTGAATGAATAATATAATAATATCATACATGGATTCATGAATCATCTTGAATTGAGAAAGAAGAAGGAAACACGGGGGAAACCAGCTGCTCAATGTGGTAAGCCATGTGGCTGCTAAATACTATCAATATTGAAGAACTCAATCACCATAAATAGGTGAATTTGAATTGAAGGATAGGAATGGAAAAATATAACAAATGAGGTGTTTACGAGAGAGTGAGCCAGAAATCGAAATTAAGTTTGGGATCAATATTATGGTGAGATTTATTATATTTTGAGTTGTTATAAATTGTTTTATATAAATTTTGTTTTGTAATTTATATTAGTGTTTAAAATATATTATTTGTTAAATGAATTCTATTTGATTAAAAAGAGAAACTCGTGGATATAACTGTTTTTAAATACTTTGGATAATTATTTTGTAAATATAACCATGAAAGTCCCAAGCCTAGGGACTTAAATATATGGCTATAAAGGTCATATGTCTGGGGGACTTAACAATTCACTGATCCACTGTTCTGTGCTGTGTTGTTGTCACCTTTGTGACCCTTTGAAAGTCCTAAGGCTGGGGTTTAAATATTTGACCTTCTGAAGGTCACATGTTTGGGGACCTAAATATCCACTGATCTTTTGTTTTGTTCTGTACCGTATTTATGACTATTTTGTTTATATGATTTCTGTTCAAACCAAACTATTCTCTGTTTAACTTGAATATTTATTCATGGTGATTTTTATACCCTTATACTCTCATTATAATATTTCTTACTCTGTCATGTATTTATAATTGTTAATCACTTTCAGGTGACGTGTCAAGACTAGTGCATAGGGTAGGCACAAAGCACTTTGTAATTATAGTTCAGTTCTGACAATGTAATTAAATAGAAGTTCCAATTTATATATATTTTTTAAAAAAGAAAAAAGATTTGGGTACCTTTTTATTTTTCTCCGCTGCACTATTAATTTGTTATGACTTTAGTTATTGTCTTGTTACGACGCCAAACCTCTGGGTACCGGGTTTGGGTCGTGATAGTGTTTAAGGTGTGTTGACTCAAATGTAGAATTTATGCTTATATAAGTAAGATCGTAAGAATTATTCACATTAATTCATAAAAAATTACAAATTCAAATCATAATTTCAGTTTTCAAAAAGGTTCTGATTAATTACGTGACACATCATAATAAACATAAATTTTTTATTCCAGCCCAATTTCTTTTGCATATTATTTCTAGTAAAGCATATGAACGTGTGTTATCCTAGGTAGACAATCAAAGGGAGGAGGTGAAGTGGGTTATTAAAAATAATTTCACAATATTAAATACAATAATAAAAAATATCTGAATTTAAATAGAAAAAGAACAAAGCAATAATAATAAATATAAAAGTAAAAGAGATAGGGAGAAAAAATCAAACACGGTGATTTATAGAGGTTTGGCACGCCAGACTTACGTCCACTCCTTAAGGATCCTCCTCGAGAATTTTTTTTACTATCAAACGAATCAAAACACCACCAAAACTTCACCAAACTTGTGAATTTTACTCAGAGTGTCTCTCATTTACAAAATTCTCTCACAAAAATATTAATAAAGATAAAAGGTATTTCAACCCTATTTTAAAATGATTCATTCTCAAAGAGTAGATATGAAAGTATAAGAATAAGAACAAAACTTAGATTTGAAAGTGAAAGAGCAAAGTAAAAAATACAATCAAAATTTTTGAAGACATAGATTTTTTTCTCTTCAAATTCTTCAATTTTTCTCCAAGCAAAATGCTTCTTTTATGCCAAAAATATGTATCCATTGGAGGAGGGGAGACCTCCTCTTCTAACTTTGGAGACATTTCACATGGATTGTAGCTTGGGCACGCTCAACACGATGAGCATGGACACCGATTCTCTTTTTCAAGATGTGCATGCACCGTTTGAAAGTAACGACTAAAGGTTGCTTTGGATGAATAGTAATTATAATTTTTTCAAAACTTGCATAGTTATTTTGTGACGTAAATTCAAAAAATAAATATTAACTTTTCTATTAAAATATTTAAATGCACAGTAAAATCTCTATAAATAACATTTGTATCATATCTAAAAATATATACCATTTTTCTAATCTTTGTAGCTATTATAGAGATTTTGGATACACTCTAATGAAAACAACTGTCACGACCCAAACCCGCCCCTACGAGTTTAGCACCACAACCGGCCAGTAATCCGAGATTACCGAAGGCCTGCTTAACGGTAATACAGTAAAATAGAGTACAGGGGCATAGCAGAAGCCAATACAGTAAATAAACCATGTCCAATGAGCTGTGACAGTCTGTATGCAAAAAGACTTCACACATATATACAGTCAGTACAGAACAGTATGCATCATATATACAATCATTCAGTACAGGGACTTAATCCCTATTAAACAGTACGGTACAGTGCAAAATATTCAGTCTATACAGTAGTACATCACAGATACAGAGACAGACAGGGAGATTAAAACACCCCTAACCCATAGCTTGAACAGTATTAGAACCTCAAAGTGAGGTACAAAGGTTGGCTTGACAAAACTGGAGTTTACCCCGACGCTTCTAGCAACAGTCCGATGCCTGTACACCTAAATATATATATGAGCAGTGAGCTAAAGTCCAGTGAATAACATAATGCGTAAAGGGGTTAAGAAAGAATGTCCTTTCAGTATTTTAAATAGTCGTTTGCCTCGGTAAATCAGTTATACAGTCGGTGGCTTATACTTCATGTCATATCAGTCATTTAGAAATCATAGTAATCGTACGCGGCACATCCGATAGCAAAACAGTACAGTGGTAGTAGCAGTGTCAAGACAAAGGTCAAGACAAAGAGTAGTAACAAGAATAAAGAATGTGAATAAAGAATAAAGAATTGATAATAGTAATGATAGAATAATTCAGAAAACAGTACAGTTCTTATGGACTCAAGAGGTGTCTCGCACGGGTTCTAGAGGTGGCTCACACTATAGCACTTAGTTCCGTACAGCACTTTGTTCCAGGTTTCACAGATTGGCTTTAAGCCCAGATTTTACATATGTATGGACTCAAGAGGCGTCTCGCACAGATTCTAGAGGTGGCTCACACTGTAGCACTTAGTTCCGTACAGCACTTTGTTCCATATCAAATAGTGAATGATGGCCATCATAACAGTAAACAGAAGTTCCAAGATAAGAACTGACAGAGATATCTATGACGAAGAGACAAAGACAAGAATAAAGAAGTTGCTATGGATGCCACGAATACAGTCCATAATTAAGACATTCAGTTCATTCAGTAGACAGTATTTTCTTCAGAAACAGTTCAGTTGGTCGTTCATAAAATAATCATAATTGAACACATCTTTACAACATTGTTACTCACAGAGTTCTGGGCTACAGATGAGCTAGAGCGTCTCCAGATGCGAACCCTACACAATTACAGATTGAACACACACTAAGCTACACAGTTGGGAAAATCAATAACTTAATCCCTAATTTGCCTCGGTGTGGTTCTACATCAATATCCTCCTTAAGATGCATGAAACATGCCCTAGGAATGCCTAGGATGGAAAGAGGATGCAAAGATGTACTTTCAAACACTTAACAAAATTTTCAGAAAATAGGGGTCTCACTCGAGCGTTGCTTTCTACGCTCGAGCGGACATCTGAACAAGGGGCTCCGCTGGCGTGAATTCCATCGCCGAGCGGATAGGTGCTACTGATAAAAATCTTGGATGCTCAAAATTTACGCTCGATGGACGCCGACCGCTCGGCGTGAGACACTGTCTCGCCGAGCGGGTTCTCGCCGAGCGCATCGCGGTACTCATGCAAAGTACTGGATACAAGCATTTCACGCTCGAGCGTAACTTTTCTCGCTCGAGCGGAAGGCAGGATCACAGAGTGTACGCTCGAGCGTGGACTTCCTCGCTTGAGCATAGGTCCAAAATCTGGAAATTCCATATTTGAACCTCAAGCTCAAAATCAAGTTTTGAAACACCAATTTATATCCTTTTGGGCTAATTTTCTGGAAACCATTTGTAAACCCATAAAATAACATGATTCAAAGATTAATTTGAGGAATCAAAGCCCAAAAGTAGTTCAATTAAACATGATTTCAAACCAAAATTTAAGAACATGATGAACATGCAATATCTATGAATTCAATCAACTTCAAAGCTTCAGACACTTGCTCAAATGAGCCAATTCTTCTTAAAACATGGTGAAACCATGGACTTAAACATAAACATGTACATGCATGCAAGATTTCTATGAAATCAAACCTCCAAACTCAACAATGTATACATACATGCGTGCTAGAAGCTACAATTCAACATTTTTGAACCAAAGCTTGACTTTAAACCTCAATATAACATGAATCATGTAAGAACTAACTTAAATGTAAGTTCAAGAAGATGGTTCCTCTACCTTATGCTTTCAATTTGAGGTATAAAGGCTCAAGTTTGCAATTCTTCTATGATTCTTCAAATCTCCAAGCAATTCAAGATGAAATGTTGATATCAATATTTCTCCTAATTCTCTCTCTCTCTAATCGGCTATGAGCTCAAGAATGGGCTGATGAAATCTTAACTCTAGAGGCTCAAGTGATGTGTAAAGTAGGCCACTAACATGGCAAAGTTGTAATTAAGGCCAAAATCTTGTAATTACATTGTTTGATCTAATTTAACCATACCAAATAACATTTTAATTAAATATACCATTAAATCATATTAATTCCAATTGGCATAAAACATTGATCCATTTCCGATTCGGCCGCCGATAAGGCCTTCAATTTGCAATTTAAATTCCAGAACATGAAGAGATCGATTAACAATCAACAGGTAGAAAATGCATTTAAACAGTTACAGTCGATCAATCAGTCTCAGTTCTCAGTCAGTCAGTTCAGTATTTCAATCAATTCAATTATCAATCATAATCAGTCTCAGTTTAGTAGCAATCAGTGCTTAATCAGTAACCAGTGGTGAGGGTTATTACAGTCTCCCCTCCTTATAAAGAGTTTGGTCCTCCAAACTTGAATCTCCTTCATTCCGGAAGAAAACAGGATGTATGACCCAATCTCAATCTTAGCAATGCATAGAAACAGAATCATAAATCGTATACAGAGATTAGGGTCCGTATTAAAATAGAGTCTTATACATGTTCAGGGTTTAAAGTTAGGGATAGACTCAGGTACATGTTCATTTTCATATTCTCGTCCACAGCATACGTAGATGCACAATCCTTGCTTATGCATACATGGTGCATTCATTAGCACTACTAGAGCAGATACAGAACAGATACAGACATGGCAGATACAGAACAGATACAGTGCAGAACAGATACAGTACAGGACAGTTACAGTTACGTGTTGGTTATGAATAACCAGTTCCATAAAGGAATCCCGAAAACGGGTAACAGAATAGAACAAAACAGATGTTGAGCCCCTCGTGACGAGGCCTCCGGTATGGATAACAGAGTACAGACAGATATACGTTCCATAAAGGAACTTCCGATACCGGGCAGCTAACATGTATCACGAATACCTATCAGAGCTTGAACAATCACTCAGCACACAGTATATAGCATTTCAGAAAACAGAACTTAATTCGTGACGTAGAACGTGAACACAATTGCACAATAGTAGTATAGTAGTATTCACACTACTTATATAAGTACTTATCGGGGTTATAGATTTGCGCTGGTCTCAGTTTCATAAGTAATTTCCCCCGTTAAGTTACAGAGTTTCGATTCATTCTCTTCCGAGTTGTTCACCCGGTCTTAGTTCAATTTGGTTCTCAATTCGGTAAGCCATCACAGTCGGTCCAGTTCATTCGGGAGTTATCGAAAACATAAGGCGAATTTGTACATTACTCCCATAGCAGTAGGCGGAGTTCTGAAGCAATCATTCATATACTATTCATCAGTTTCAGTCCTCACAGATTCGACCATACTATGTGTCAATACGGAAACAGTCATACAGATTACATATACTTCCAGACAGTCAGAGTTTATGATCAAACTAGTTTGTTGTCAACAGATCCCATCAGTTCTGAAGTACAGTAATCACCAGACAATCATTCCCTAGTCAATCAAGTTCATGGTCATAACGGTAGCACCGGGTAAGTAATCACGTGTCATGTACCCAGTTTTCCCACATTGTAAGCAATCTGATAATAGCTTTCTCAATAAGGGTTCCCTCAGGTCAATTCAATGAAAGTTCGACTAGGTCATATCAGATGCAATTTCTGCCCAATCATTTCAAGTAAAAGTTCAAAGCACAAGCATCCAACAGAAATTCTATTAGTTACACAAAGGGTTTCATCAACCTACCATTGCATCAGATTAGATCGGATAACAGTTCCATTCCTATCATTTCTAGATGAGGTACATGAGTTCATCAATTGTCAAACTTACATCAGAGTCTAGTACCATTACAATTCATATTAAAGTAGTACAGGTCATATACAATGTGTTCCTCCCAATAAGTTTACAGGCAAATGCACAGGCATGCAGTTAATCATATCGAGAGGTAAGCATCACAGTCAATATAGCAATTTCCAAATAAATCCTTCATAAAGGCATATGTGGTACACAGTAATACATCACACTGGGTTCCAAATCGGTCATATAGTCACTAAAGCATAGGCTCGCAAGTCTAATCAAACAGTCATGTCAATCATCCCCAATCACAATTCACAGTCTAGAGTTTATCATTTGGGGTCTTTATTCAGTCACACAATCCCGGAGTCATAACCCCAACGGTTAAATCATTGAACAAAAATCATAACAATCATTCTGAGCAAAGGTATTGTCATGTATGTGCATGTTCAGAGTCTACTAACATTTCCAATACGGATTCACGAGTTCGATGTACAATACAAAATAGTTTCTCATCAACAGTAGATTTCAAGAGATTCATTATTCACAGTCCATTCCTCTCAGTCTTAACAGTATTACAAGCATGGGAACATATATACAGGTGTGAGTTCAAAATCAGTTTTCATGTAGGCATTCGTTCACAAATTCATAAGCAAAAGTTCATCGTTACAAACCAATATGGGTTCTTAGTTTCAGCAGTCTCACACACAAACAGTTCGTGTGTATAATTCGAGTTCAATGATCCGTTCATTCAATAATGTCCATCAATACGTAATAGTGCGATACAAATCATAGTCGCAGAAATTTCTCGAATTACATTCAATCATAAGATATTCCCATGTTCAACAGTTCTAGTACAGTTCAAAAGGTCACTTTCACTTTCTGTTACTTCTATTTCATTCTTTCTGATTCAGTTGACGATGTTGATTTGGATATTTCAATGCTGCTACGTTGTCTCAGGCATTATATTCTATCCAGGACATCTACACACTTTGACGGTTTTAAAACGTCGATTCAGTCAAACACATCTAGGTCACGCCCACCTTCAGTTCTTTTCTAGTCTTTTGTAGTCAATATCTATCATGTGGGGTGCCTATCAAACTAGCTAGGTAAATTTTACCTCATATTCGACCACAGTCTTATCACCTTACTCAAGTTGTTCAAACTCAGATACTTTCCTATCTCGGATGCATTGGGGAAAGTATTTTTCGAAGAAAACTTCACATATTTCTCAGTTTCTAAACCCAAGCCTCAGTTTTCAGTGATTCAGTACCTCCCAGAAATTCCGGTGGTTTCAGTTTATTTGGGTTTCTGTATCAGCGTCATCAGATCATAATCAGTTGATTCCGGCATGTATGTCTGCCTTTATTATCTCAGATTTTCGGTTAAGGCTTCAACCATTCCTTCTAACATGTTAACTCTAGCATCAGAAGATTCGGTTTCGCCTACGTTCCTCGTCCTTTCCCTTATTTACATACAAATAGGGTGATTAGCAATATAGGAGAGGTTCTTTCTGATTTCACATTTCATTCCATAACAGACGTGTGTATGCTTTCATTTCAACTCGGGTACGGTCACATGACCCTTTACTTTCACACGTTCATTTTCTTTTACATGGATTCCGCATTCGGTAATCACATTCACATTACGTGTTATTCCACTTAACTTCGCCAGTTATGCATATAAGTTTCGTTTCATTTCACATAGGCAGTACAGTACTCATAAGCATAGACAGTTGCATACTTAAACACATTAATCACATTAGCATATTTATTCAAGTCATCGCCACACACTTATCATGCTCATGTAATGCCCTAATTGCTTTTCTAGGACATCCTATAGCTCATTTGGACACGTGTGTGCGGTATAACTCGTGGTTAAGTATCGCTCTGATACCACTCTGTCACGACCCAAACCCGCCTACGAAGTTTAGCATCAAGAACCGCCAAGAATCCGAGATTACCAAGGCCCGCTAATAAAGAATACAAGAAAATAGAGTACTGGGGCATAACGGAAGCCAATACAGTAAATAAACCATGTCCAATGAGTCAGGATACCAGATGCAAAAAGACTTCACACATATATACAACAAGACAGTAACAGTATGCATCATATATACAATCATTCAGTACAGGGACTTAATCCCTATTAAACAGTACGGTACAATGCAAAATATTCAGTCTATACAGTAGTACATCACAGATACAGAGACAGGCAGGGAGATTAAAACACCCCTAACCCATAGCTTGAACAGTACTAGAACCTCAAAGTGAGGCACAAAGGTTGGCTTGACAAAACTGGAGTTTACCCTGACGCTTCTAGCAACAGTCCGGTGCCTGTACACCTACATATATATATATATATGAGCAGTGAGCTAAAGTCCAGTGAATAACATAATGCGTAAAGGGATTAAGAAAAAATGTCCTTTCAGCATTTTAAATAGTCGTTTGCCTCGGTAAATTAGTTATACAGTCGGTGGCTTATACTTCATGTCATATCAGTCATTTAGAAATCATAGTAATCGTACGCGGCACATCCGATAGCAAAATAGTACGGTAGCAAGATTGTCAAGATAAAGGTCAAGACAAGAGTAGTAATGGTAACAAAGACAAGAATAGTAATAAGAATAAAGAATAAAGAATACTTGAATAAAGAATAAAGAATAGTAATAAAGAACGATAAAGAATAAAGAATAGCCGTAAAACAGTACAGTTCTTATGGACTCAAGAGGTGTCTCGTACGGGTTCTAGAGGTGGCTCACACTATAGCACTTAGCTCCGTACAGCACTTTGTTCCAGGTTTCACAGATTGGCTTTAAGCCCAGATTTTACATATTTATGGACCCAAGAGGTGTCTCGCACAGATTCTAGAGGTGGCTCACTCTGTAGCACTTAGTTCCGTACAGCACTTTGTTCCATATCAAACAGTGAATGATGGCCATCATAATAGTAAACAGAAGTTCCAAGATAAGAACTGACAGAGATATCTATGACAAGATGACAAAGACAAAGAATAAAGAAGTTGCTATGGATGCCACGAATCTGATCCATAATTAAGACATTCACATTCAAGAGATGATTTTCTTGTAAATTCAGTTGGTCGTTCATAAAATAATCATAATTGAACACATCTTTACAACATTGTTACTCATAGAGTTCTGGGCTACAGATGAGCTAGAGCGTCTCCAGATGCGAACCCTACACAATTATAGATTGAACACACACTAAGCTACACAGTTGGGAAAATCAATAACTTAATCCCTAATTTGCCTCGGTGTGGTTCTACATCAATATCCTCCTTAAGATGCATGAAACATGCCCTAGGAATGCCTAGGATGGAAAGAGGATGCAAAGATGTACTTTCAAACACTTAACAAAATTTTCAGAAAATAGGGGTCTCGCTTGAGCGTTGCTTTCTACGCTCGAGCGGACATACAGACAAAAGGGCTCCGCTCGAGCGTGAATTCCATCGCTCGAGCGGACTGTGTGCTACAGTAAAAATATTGGATGTTCAAAATTTACGCTTGATGGACGCTCGACCCTCGCTCGAGCGTGAGACACAAGTCCTCGCTCGAGCATGGGTTCCCTCGCTCGAGCGGACTATGAACTCATGCAAAGTACTGGATGCAAGCATTTCACGCTCGAGCGTAACTTTTCTCGCTCGAGCAGAAGGCAGGATCACAGAGTGTACGCTCGAGCATGGATTTCCTCGCTCGAGCATAGGTCCAAAATTTGGAAATTCCATATTTGAACCTCAAGCTCAAAATCAAGTTTTGAAACACCAATTTCGATCCTTTTGGGCCAATTTTTTGGAAAACATTTGTAAACCCATAGAATAACATGATTCAAAGATTAATTTGAGGAATTAAAGGCCAAAGGTAGTTCAATTAAACATGATTTCAAACCAAAATTTAAGAACATGATGAACATGCAATATCCATGAATTCAATCAACTTCAAAGCTTCAGACACTTGCTCAAATGAGCCAATTCTTCTTAAAACATGGTGAAACTATGGACTTAAACATAAACATGTACATGCATGCAAGATTTCTATGAAATCAAACCTCCAAACTCAACAATGTATACATGCATGCATGCTAGAAGCTACAATTCAACATTTTTTAACCAAAGCTTGACTTTAAACCTCAATATAACCTGAATCATGTAAGAACTAACTTAAATGTAAGTTCAAGAAGATGGTTCCTCTACCTTATGCTTTCAATTTGAGTTATAAAGGCTCAAGTTTGCAATTCTTCTATGATTCTTCAAATCTCCAAGCAATTCAAGATGAAATGTTGGTATCAATATTTCTCCTAATTCTCTCTCTCTAATCGGCTATGAGCTCAAGAATGGGCTGATGAAATCTTAACTCTAGAGGCTCAAGTGATGTGTAAAGTAGGCCACTAACATGGCAAAGTTGTAATTAAGGCCAAAATCTTGTAATTATATTGTTTGATCTAATTTAACCATACCAAATAACATTTTAATTAAATATACCATTAAATCATATTAATTCCAATTGGCATAAAACATTGATCCATTTCCGATTCGACCGCCAATAAGGCCTTCAATTTGCAATTTAAATTCCAGAACATGAACAGATCGATTAACAATCAACAGGTAGAAAATGCATTTAAACAAGCATACGATCAATCGCCTCGCCTCACTACCAAGATTTCAATCAATTCAATTATCAATCATAATCAGTCTCAGTTTAGCAGCAATCAGTGCTTAATCAGTAATCAGTGGTGAGGGTTATTACAACAACCCACCTCCACATGGTGTATCAAATTTCTCAAACAATGAATAATAATTTACTATTCATTACACAAAAAAATTTATTATTTTAAACCGATGCAACCAAAATCTATTTTCATATTTTGTGTCAAATGATTGTAAAATTTGTATATTAAAAAAAATATATCAAATAATATTTTAGACATTATCAAAATTAAACCACATGGTTAATAAGGTGTATTATCAGTAATACTATAAATTTAAAATTTTTATTTAAAAATTATTCAAGAAATATCAATAGGTGCCCTAAATATACACAATCATTTTCGATGAATTATTATTCTTTAAAATAATACTCCACACTATTTATCATTTCATATTTACCAATTTATCTTCTAAAAACTTAACAAAAACGTATTGAATTTCATTATTTTAATCAATTAATATAAAATTGAATGATACATGTGTATGTAAATTACTTCTAAAAATATGATGTCTCACATAAAATCACAATGGAATTAAGTTTAATTAATGTAATGATATTTTATATTATGATACTTGTTACAAAAGAATAATATTAATTTTAATTATGTATTTTAATAATCTTAGTCTTATCATTGTATAAAAGTGTTACATGAATACTTATATATAATAAATTTAGTTAAATTATTTATTTATTTTGATAATTTTAGTTCTATTGTGCTATAAAAATATAATTATTATTTATATGATATAGATTAAGGGCTAGTTTGGCATGTACTAAATAAGCCAAAAAGTCAAAAAGTCACTATCTTATTTAAGTCACACCATCTTATTTAAATCACATCACCTCTCTAACACATCACATCAAACCCAACCCAAACCCAACCCAAACCCACCAATAAGTCAAAAAGTGCACTTTTTTAGGACATAATAGTTATTCTGATATTAAATTATAAGATAGTAAAATAAACACTTATTCTGATATTAAAATAATAGTTAAATTAGAAAGAGAATTAGTAATATAAAACTAAAAGGGATTCTAATTATTTAATTTCAATTTTTTATATTTATTTGAAAAATAAAAAATATATAGAAATAGAACTACACATAATTTATTTAAAAGATTAAATATCAATATGTTGTGACTGGATTAAGAATAAAATACATAAATTAATTAGGTATAATGATATTTTCTTTAATATTCTTTTTGAATTATTCATACATATTGTATATAGGTATATAAAATTTAAATTTATAGCGATCCTGGTTTTGCCCCGACCTTCATTGCATTCCGGACTCGGGTTTCGTGATTTAATATTGTATCCATGTCTTGTTTTTCTCATTTGACTCTTTGCATTTGAGTTTTGAAACATGTTGGGCGAGTTTGAAATAGGTTGGTTGTTAGTTAGTCTAGATTGTTGATGCCTAGATTTTGGCTTCTTCGCTCGAGCAAGCCTTGTGGAATTTCCTTCTTTGTTCGAGCGAGGCTTCTTGCGCTCGAGCGAAAATTGAGAGTCCTCAGGTTTCTTTCCCAGACGCAGAATTTCTAGAAAGGTGAAGTGCTTCGTTCAAGCAAGCGTATGCATCTGTAAAACTTCTGAAGCTTTGCATTTTACGCTCGAGTGACGCTTCTTGCGCTCGAACGAGGCCACTTGTTGTGTCTAGTCGCTCGAGCGACAACTCCTTCGCTCAAACGAAGGTTGCATATATTAGTTCGCAACAGGGTAATTTTACATCACCTTTTGATATTCTTTTCACTCAAAACCCTAATCCAACACTTTCTCTCTCTAAAACACACTCTCTCTCTACAAATACTCCTTGATCTAAGGGTTTCTCAACCCTAGTTCCTTTGATAAAAAGATAGAGCACCTTGTGGGTTTCCTTTTGATCCAAACAAAGTGGAGATTGGGCATTCTTGAAGTTTTTCATTTTCCTCCTTTGGACTTCTACTCTTGAGATAGGGATATTCTACACTTTGTTATGGTTTTCAACCTAGATATTGTCATTTTGTATAAGTGGTGGAATTTGGGAGGATTTGGGTAAAGTTAGGGTTTGGGTCCAAAATTTAAAAGAGGGATTTTATATTGGTTCCATGAATATGTATATGGGATATTGAATATGAGATTATGTGGGTTAAAATGATGAAATCTAAACTTGGGGTTGATTTTTGAAAAATAGGGAAAATTGCCCTAATTTGTGTTGAATAATTATTTTGAATATATAATGAAATTTATATGGAAAATATGAAATTGGGGAAGTGTATGAATGAATGGTGTAATTGGGTTTGATAAATTGTTCACCTATGAAAATTTTATAAATTGTCTGTTTGATGGATTGTATATCTGTTTAGAAATATCTGTTTTGGGCTATCAGTGGATGATAGCTATGATTGTTGTAAAAACGGCATGAGGGTTAGGTAAATTGAAACTAATCATTTGAATTATGTCATTGAATATGACGGTTTGATTGAACCAATGAATATGTGATTTGGATAGTCATTGTATATGACAATGTCTTTAAATACATTGTATATGTATCCTTGTTTGGGAGGAGATATGGAATGTACTCCATTGTTTGGGAGGAGATGGGGGATGGACTCCATTTTAAATTAAGTTGGCTGGAGTGTTCAGGGTGAAAGTCCTAAAACTTTATATATGTATATTTGGATGCCGACTCCCTCGGACGAGAATCCGTAAAATAGCAAGAAGTTTGAAGTGTTTGAATAATGAATGTTATTGAATTGTGAGTGATTGAGTTGTAGTCTCATTTGGGATTGTTTGGATGATAAGGAGCTATACTAATGCATTGATTTGAAATGAATGAATGGAAATGGATTAAGATGTGATTATCAATGTTGAACGGTAATTGGGAGAATGTAAGTTGGCCTTGAGTATTGGACTTCTATTTGACATTTATATCTTAATTAAATTTCATATATTGTGTTAGTTTATCTCTGCTGGGCTTTGGCTTACCCTACTTGGGAAACTATTTTCAGGTACAGGTGATATGCCTTCTCCTAGGGCGTGGCTTGGGAGGACTTAGGAGTTGGAGGCTTTGTTTTGTTATTTTTGTGTTTTAATGTTAATACAAGCCAAGAGCTTTACATGTATAGAGCTTAGGACTCTTTGTTGTAACCAAGTAATATCTTGGAAAGATATAAGCCCATAAGGCGTTAATTTTGTTGTAATCAATTAGTGTTACATGCTATAGTTTCAGAATAAACATTTATGAAAGTATAATGCATGTAATATCTCTTGTAATATAAACTCTGATGAATGAAAGTATAACATTTTCTATTATGTTTATGAATCTCTTGGGTTGGATTATCCTCTTTATTTTGAGGGCATGACAAAATTAAATATAAATATTGTGTAATAAATAATTTCATATTAAATAAAAAAATTAAATATAAATTAATATTAAGACATCAATAAGATAGATAAAAATATAAAATATAAAAAAAAAAGTTAATTTGATCCATGTGATGCACATAATTAAGTACATTCTGTCATATTTATTTATTTATATATCGAGATAATTTTTTTTTCAAATAACATAATAATTAAATTAAAATATCAACTATATATATGAAAAATAAGTATTTTTCAAATAAAGTCCATATAAAATTGGTTATTATAATTGAAATTGAGTTTGTGTAGAACTTTATATGTAGATGAAAAAGGCATGTTGATGTGCTTTTTTTAGAAAAAAAGAAAGAAAAAAAGTAAGCTTTAGAATGTGCCACATACATAAGAAAGGAAAAAAACACCACTTTTATACATATGCTGACTGGTGCTATGCACGTATAGCGATTCCGATTTTGACTCGACCTTGATTGCATTCCGAACTCGGATTTCGTGGCTTAATATTGTTATTCATGTCTCTTTCCCTCTTTTTCCCTTCCTATTTGAGTATTGGGATGTTTTGGGTGTGTTTGGAACAGATTGGTTGCTAGTTGGTCTAGTTTGGTGATGCCCAGATTTTGGCTTCTTCGCTCGAGCGAAGCTTCTTGCATTCGAGCTAGCTTTGTGATCTTCTAGTATTTCTTCAGTTCTGCAGAGATTCTGGGAGGGTATTGTTGTTCGCTCAAGTGAGGACTCTTGTGCTCGAGCGACGGTCTTCTGTCTGCAAACTTTTGAGACTTTGTAATCTGTGCTCGAGCGATGCTTCTTGCGCTCAAGCGCGGTCACTTATTGTCTCTGGTCGTTCAAGCGAGCCTCACGTATATCAGTTCGCAGCAGCTCATTTTTACATCACTTTTTGTTATCTTTTCACTCAAAAACCCTAATCCGACTCCCTCTCTTTCTAAAATCCTATCTCTCTTTCTAGATTTTGACCAAGATCCTTTGATTTCTTCACCCTCAGGCCTTTGGAAATGCATCTTGAAAGCTCCATTTTCAACCGATTGGAAGTTGGTTTCGTCACTTTCAAACTTCCTCCACTTTTCCTTTGGGCTTCCACACTTGAGGTAGGGATATTCTACACTTTGTTATGAGTTTTAACCTAGTTATTTGTTGTTATGTATAAATTGTGAGTTTTGGAATGTTTGGAGAAAACCTAGGGTTTTGGATTCAAATGGAAAATAGGGATTTCTATGTTGTGTTCTATAAATGAATATGGGGTTTTGAATATGAGGGTATCATTTGTTAGAATGGTAAATTTTAGCCTTTGGGGTGATATTTGAAAAAGGAAAAAATTTTCCCTAATATGTGTTAAATAATTATTTTGTATAAATAATGAAATTGATATGAGAAATGAGAAATTAGGAGGATGTATGAATAAATGGTATAGTTAGATTTGTTTAATCACTCACCTATAGAAATTTAATGAATTACAGGTTATAAAGATTGTATATATGTTTAGAAATATGTATATTGGGCTATCGGTGGAGAATAGCTATGATTGTTGTAGAAACTGCATGAGGATTAGGTGAATTGAAACTAATCATTTAACTATGTCATTGAATATGACGGTATGTTGAGACATTGAATACGTGTAATTGAATGTCATTGAATATGACAATGTTTTTTAAATACATTGTATATGTATAATGTTTTGGGAGGAGAAAGGAGATGTACTCCATGTTTTGGGAGGAGATAGGGGATGGACTCCATTGAAAATTAAGTTGGCCAGAGTGTCTAGGGTGAAAGTCCTGAAATCTTATGTATACATGGGTACCGATCCCGCAGACAAAATTTTCGTAAAATGGCAAGATTAGAGTATTTATATATTTGTTGTGTTGATTGAAAACCATTGAGTTGTAGTCTTAGTTGGGTTATTCGGAGAATTACGAACTTGGCCTATGAGTTGAAATGAAATGAACTAATTTGAAATGAATAAATGGGAATGGATCTAGATATGAACGTTGTTATCCGGTATCATGTGGTCATGTAAAGAAGATGTGTCTTGGTTATAAGAATTGAATATATATATATACTTGACACTCATATCTTAATTAAACCTCATATATTGTGATAGATTGTTTCTACTAGGCTTTGGCTCACCCTATTTGGGAAACCATTTTCAGGTACCAATGACATGCTTCCTCTAAGGACGTAGCTTGGGAGGACTTAGGAGCTGGAGGCTCTATTTTTATAGCGACCCCGGTTTTTCCTGTCATGTATTGTGTTCCAGATTCGGGTCTAGTGGTTGTATTTTATTGTCTTATTCTTGTTTCCATCCTTAAATTCTCTGTATTTGAGTTTTGGGATGTGTTGGGTAGGTTTGTAACAGGTTGGTTGTGAATTGAAACAAATAGTTGTTGCCTAGAATTTTGCTTCTTCGCTTAAGCGAGAACTCTTGCGCTCGAGTGTACGTCTGTGTCTCTTTTAGACCTGAAGGTTGGTATTCTTCGCTCGAGCAAGCTTTCTTGCGCTCAAGCGAGCGAACTCTATGTTTTGTGTTTCTTCGCTCGAGCGAGAACTCTTGCGCTCGAGCGTGCTTCTGGGTTGTAGACCTGAAGCTTCACATTGTTCGCTCGAGTGACGCTTCTTGCGCTCGAGCGAGGTTCTTTTGTGTCTGGTCGATTGAGCTACCACTTATTCGCTCGTGCGAGGTTCGAATATATCAGTTGGCAGCAGCGTGTGATACATCACTTTTTTATCTTCTTTTCATCTCAAACCCTAGATCCGGCAACCTCTCTTTCTAAACACACACACTCTCTCTCTCTACAAATACTCCATGCTCTAGGAGTTTTCTACCCTAATCCCTTTGTAAGAAAGTTAGAGCTTGGCTTGGACTTCCCTTTGATCCAAAAATTTGTGGATTTGAAGTATCTTGGGTTTCACTCTTCTTCTCCTTTGGGCTCTTAACTTTGAGATAGGGATAATCTACTCTTTCTTATGAGTTTTAATATAAATTTTTGTCATTTTGTATAAATGGTGGGATTTGGAAATTTTGGGAGTTAGGGTTGAGTTTGAAATGTTCAAAAGAGGGATTTTAAATTCTAAACTCCATATGTGTATGTGGATCCTAAATGGGGGTTATTGATGTATAATTGTCGAAATGGTGAGGGTTGGACCTTTGGGCCAATTTTATAGATTTTGGGAAGAAATGCCCTAATTGGATTAAATAATTAATTTGTATAATTAATATGGTGAATTATGGAAATGTGAAATTGAGTTGAAAATTATGAAATTGGGAAAACATGGGATCGAATGGTGTAGTTGGATTAATTAATCACTCATCTATGGAAATGTTGATGATTTATCTGTTTGATAAATTTATTATCTGTTTAGAAATAACTGTTTTGGGCTATCGGTGGAGGATAGTCATGAGTGTTGTAGAATTGCATGATGATTAAGTAAATTGAAACTAATTGATTGAGATATGTCATTGAATATGACGAATGGATCATAACATTGAATATGTTATTGAATTGGTCATTGTATATGCCAACTTGTTTAAATATATTGTATATGTATATTGTTTGGGAGGAGATAGGGGATGTACTCCATTGTTTGGGAGAAGATAGGGGATGGACTCCATTGATAATTAAGTTGGCTGGAGTGTCCTAGGTGAAAGTCCTAAAACCTTATGTACATCTGAATGATGTTGATAATTGAAGTGTTGAATATACGAAATGTTAAATATATGAAGTGTTGATTATATGAGTTGTAGTCTCATTTCGAATGGTTAACGATTGAAGTATTAATAATATGAGTTGTAGTCTCATCTTGAACTATTTAAGTGAATAATGACTCTCGCTTATGAATTAACTTGGGTAAATGAACAGAAATGACTTTGAAACATGGATGTACTTATTAGTGGCCTTGTAAAGAATGTAAATTGGTTCATAAGTGTTAACCATTTACCGAATGCTAGTGTTTTAGTTATTTCTCATATTTGGTTTAGCATATCTCTACTGGACTTTGGCTCACCTTACTTGGGACACCATTTTCAGGTACAGGTGACATGTCGCCTCTAAGGTCATAACTTGGAAAGTCTCGAGGCTGAAGTCTCTATTTTGGATTGTTTTGTATATGTTACATGTTTTCATTTCAGAGCCAAAGGCTTAAACTGTAAAGGGCTTCTAACCCTCTTTTGTTATAACCAAGTATTGACTTGGAAAGTTGTAAGCCCGTAGGACATTTACTTTTGTTATCAACATGTAATACTTTTAGTAACGAACACTCTGATGAATGAATATATCTTATTTTCTCATGTTCATGAATGTTATGAATGATTGATTTATGCATTTATTTTGAGGGCGTTACAATTTTGTTATTTTGTGTTTAATTGTTTATTCAAGCATAGGGCTTTGTATATACAGAACTTATGACTCTCTTTTGTTGTAACCAAGTAATGTCTTGGAAAGATGTAAGCCCGTAGGGCATTTATTTTGTTGTTATTAGCTAGTGTTACATGTTGTAGATTCAGGATGAACATTTATAAATGTATAAAGCATATAATATCTTTTGTAATACAAATTCTGATGTATGAAAATATACAAATTCTATTATATTCATTTCTCTTATGAGTTGGGTTATCTATATTATATTTTTTTTGGGAGGGGGGGTGACAGCATGAGAATTTATTTTTAAAATAAAATTTTAATTTTAAGTCTTAATATTTTTTGTGTAGAAAATTTTAATGACTGAAAGTCAAATATAAATAGATTTTCTAATGACTGATGAAAATTATTGTTACTGTGTGTAATCTTATGTAAAATAGGCTTATAAAAATAATTTCTTTCAAAGTTTAAAAAAAAAAAAAAGGTTTATTCAACCTAAAATCAAATCCTTATTTGTGTTAATTAAATTTACCAAAAATTTTGAATTCCACTTGTATAAAAATATTTTTTTTTGAAAAAAAAAGGATAACGGAGAATTTTATAATATACAAATTATGATTTGGTTATAACTTATGCTCTATTATTTTAGTTATTAATCGAAAATGTCTTTTCTAATTTTTTATGTTTTTTGTTATGTATAAAATGCTGTGTCGGGCTTTTAATTATACTTCAAGTAGTGTTTGATTATGATATATTATAATAGTTTTATATGACAATAGTTAAATATTTTATTATACGAAAAGTACTTAAGATGAGTTAACTCAAATGTAAGATTTATACTTATATCAGTAAGATTGTAAGAGTTATTTACATTGTACATAAAAAATCGTAAATTCAAATCACAAACAGCATCCTCAAAGGGAATCAGACATAAAATCTTTATAACCTTAATAATTTTAGTTCTCAAATGGGTTCTGATTAATTAAATAACCACAAAATTTTTAGGATAAACTACCAATAAGTCCTACTTTTGAGACTTATTACCCATTAAGTCCTATTGATAAATTTATTAAGTGATAAAAGATAAATTTATCAGTCTTTTATTTTTATGAATAAATTTATAGTGATAAATTTATCAGTCTATTTGTTTTTATGAATAAATTTATAGTGATAAATTTATCAATCTCTTATTTTTATAGTGTTAAATTTATTAGTTAGGACCTGTAGGTAAATAAGTCTAGTTAATAGGACTGATTGGTAAGTACCCCAAAGTTTTATTCTAGCTAAATTATTTTTGGATATCTTTTCTAGCAGAGTTCATGAAGGTATATTATCAGTAATACTATAATAATACTCCACACTATTTATCATTTGATATTTGTCAATTTATCTTTTAAAAACTTAATAAAAGAAATATTGAGCTCCAATATTTTAATCAATCAATATCAAATTGGACACTACACGCATATGAAAATCACTTCTAAAAATATGATGTCTGACATACAATCACAATGGTGTTAATTTTAATTAATATAATGATATTTTATATTATGATATGTGTTACAAAAAAATAATATTAATTTTAATTTAAAATAAAATTTAAATTTAAATTATTTATTTTAATAATCTTACCCTTATTGTTCTATAAAAGCATTACTTAAATACTTGTATATAATAAATTTAGTTAAACTATTTGTTTATTTTGATCATTTTAGTTATATTGTGCTATAAAAGTGTTATTATCATATAATGATTTTATATGATATATATTAAATTATAAGATAGTCAAATAAACACTCATTTTGATATTAAAAATAATAGTTAAATTAAAAAGAGGATTAGTAATATAAAATTAAAAGTGATTCTAATTATTTTATTTTATTTTTATTTTTATATTTATTTGGAAAAAAATGTAGAAATAAATCTATACAAAATCTATTTAAAATATAAAATATAAATATGTTGTGATTGGATTAAAAAAATACATAAATTAAATATGTAGATTATTAATTTTTTTCTTTAATATTCTTTTTAAATTATTCATATATATTGTAATATGTATATAAAATTAAAATTAAATATAAATATTTTGTAATAAATAATTTTATGTTAAATAAAAAATTAAATATAAATTAGTATTTAGACATCAATTAGATAGACAAAAAATAAAAAATAAAAAATAAAATTAATTTGATCTGTGTGATGCACATAAGTAAGCACATTATGTCTTATTTATTTACTAGCGTACGCCTTTAGGCACGGTGTAAATTTTTTTTCTCTTTTCAAAGAGTAAGGAGTGAATTTTTTAAAATGTTTGATACTGGAAAGATATGAATGAAGTGCGTGTAATAAAAAATTGAAAACATGAAGGAGAGGAAGCCATTGCTTGAAGTAAGCAAAGAGAAATGTGAGACTATGGAGAAGAGCACTGTGAAGGAGAAGTTGAGAAGGAAGAAGTAAGTCCCTCTCTCATTTCAACAATAGGACAATTCATGATGCATCTAAAATTTGCGACACACACACCCCTACAATTTGAAGTCTGTTTTAGTACTTTAACCAAAATATGTTCAATTTCCACAAATGAATGAAGGTTGATAAAATTGATGGTTATGATGTACATTTTGTTTAATTTGGAGTGGGGTACATCTTGGGAAGAAACTTGTAATTGAAGACTGACAAATAGAAGGCTCTTGACTATTATCTGGTTGATCACATTCCAGAGTATTTTGTAAAGTCAAAGAAAAATGAATGGCTGTTTGATGATTTTAATCACAATACTTTAGACTTAGAGCTTTCATCAGTTTATCTCCATCTGCATGATCTTGAATAATTATAATGGAACTCACTTGGAAAACACTAAGCCATATATTCAGGCAGTTTAAATGACAGAAAAGTAGGCCAACTCACTGTAACAGCGCCCGCGAGAGACCTCGGCTGCTACAGTTCGGACTCCCCTTTTTTGTTTGTTGCGGTTCTTAATTTGAACCAAAGAGTCAAACTCTGGCAAATCGTTTGAGAAAACAGATTTTTTGAAAAGTAGTGCCAAACATGGACGGCTTTGCCAGATACAGAGTCGCCACCTAAATATTTTAAAATGGGAAATTTAGGAAACCCTGACTCGGTGCCGAAAGCCACATGTCCGTCATCACCAAAGTTGTCTTGGCTCGGGAGCTTGGGTACGATCGGGAAAGGTCAGCTATGAGCACCCCCTTTCACCCGGTCTGAAGACCGGCCTCTACTAACCGTGATATCTGATTTTGAAAACGTTATGTGTTCTTGTTCCAATTATTAGCCTAGAATTACTATGTTATGCGCACAGCAAATAAGTATAGACTAGATTGCCTAATTTGGAAACAAACATTGCATATCCGTTTGTTTTGAAAACAGTTTCGAAATTTGCTACTCGCAAGTAGGCTAAAACACGGATTTCGACGAGTTTTTTCAACTCAAGCAATCCAACCTCCACCCACAGGCATTCAAACAGTTTATCTCATATAAGCATTTAGCCACATGGTAATCATACTGTCATGTTAACATTCACACACATGCGATATGCTAAAGCATAAATACTTACATCGTACTCCGTACCAAAACAATAAACCAGTTAGCAAACATGCATGTCCTAGTTCATGTTAAGTGACTAATGCATCGCATACAGGATGTGATTAGGATAGGCTCGGCTAACCCTAAAATGGCATGTGAAATGCAATCATTCGGTGCACGTATTCAAGTTAGATTTGAAGATACAATGCAGTTTGTATGATGTACCGAGTCCGGTGCATGTCAACAAATGCATGGATGCACGCATGCATTGCATAAGGTATGCTAAAATAAACGTGCCCTAATCTACCATCGTAAGCAGGTAAATAAAAGGGAAGAAAGAAGTGGGGGTTGGAAGACATACACACCACTCACGCACGCTTATTACAAATTTGCCCTCGCTCGGAGGGGCCAAAATAATAATACAAATTAATTAACTACACAAGCTAATTAAATATTACAAATTGCCTAATTAATTAACAAATTAACCATGCTAAGAAAAACAGTAAATCGCCTCGGGGAGAGGGCTCAATGCATGCGCGCTCGGATTCTGCTCGGAATTGCACTGCCATGCCTAGCCTGCCTCTGTTTTCCCTGCTTTGCTTCTCTGAAGACTGCCAAAGTCTCAAGGATGCCTCTCTGGATACTGGGAATCACCACCGGCTAAGTAGAATGACTACTGGCAGTGAATTTGTGGTCGTCGGCACAAAATGAATCCACCGGCCATAGATTGACTGCCGGTCGGCACTAAATACTGCCGACCGGCAATAAGTTCCTGCAGAACCTGCAACTCACAGCAGCAGAGGGCAAAATTTGCATGGCAGCTCAATTCAAGCAATGTATGCACCAAACACATTCCTTATCATGTTTGTGACTCAAAGGAGGATGTGTCTCGATTCTCAGACCATCAATCACGCATTTTCATGCATGATGGCCCAAAGAATCAAGTGTGCACTTCAATTTCAAATGAAATGCAAATCAAACAAATAAAGGGGCCCAATTCCCAACACCAAATCAAGGGACAAGGCATGTATGTCTATGTGTGCAATCCTAAGCATGTCAACTAGTATGCAACATGGGATGCAAACAAGAATGCTAGTATGCAAACACACATACAAGGCAAGTATGCAAACCAAGCAAAGGAGTGGACTTAAACATGACTTAGGCAACTCTAAATAGGCCTGAAATCAGTGGCCAAAAGCAAGGAAGTGAAGGCCAAAATGCACACGCACATGCAAGCGCTCATGGTCCAATACTTAAAGCATAATGGGGCAACTTTTAAACACATTTAAAAGGGCACAAGTATGAACAATTAGCATGCGAGTTAAGCTCTTAAATCATGTTAGAAGAGGTGCCAAACCAACTCACACAAGACAAACAAAAGCATGCAAATGGCCCAAGTACTTGAGGCGAGCCAAGAGGCATTGAACTACACTTGACAAGACCTAACATGGCAAGACTTAAGCAACTAAAATCAGAGTTTTAGCACACAAAATCAAGCCCAAAGGACCACTTAGATGGCATCTAAATGGTTTGAATTCAAAGGCATGCACAATGGTCGAAACATAGAGCATACAACACATGCTCTCAAAGCAACAAAGAGGCAACTAAGGCAAGCATATGAGCATGCCGAAGGGACTGAAATTACATGTTGGATGGTTCCAAACCACCAAAATGATGCAATCAACACATGCTACACATTCACATACTTGAGGCATACGAGCCCGACAAGCCACAAATGCAAAGGAGCTATACTAAGCATGCCAAAATCGATCCAAACAACTATGGACAGACCTAAAACATGGCAAAATAAGCACAAAACATTCACAAGGCTAAGCCTAAAACATGCTCGAACAAAGGCTAACAACCTAAGGCATGTTAAGGGATCAAGGAGGCATTACATGGCAACTATACTAAACATGCATGGAGTGCCAAAACCAACTTAATACAAAGTTATAACATGGCAATATAAGCATAAAATACAGCCATGGCAAGCTCAACACACACTTGAACACAGACTTCCTTAAGAGACCCAAAATGGTCCCTTTCAAGGACAACAAGGAGAGGGGGTGGCCCTCCCCTTTCGGAGACTTCAAGGCACCATCTCCACCACTGAAATCCCTCAATATTTCAGTGGTGATGAGGCCCAAACACCAAAGTCTCGAAACTTGCACAAAATAGCACAAAATGAGGCCTTTCAAGGCCTAAGGGTGGTCAAATACACCCAAACCACAAAACACTCTTAATAAACTATCAAGAGGGCTTAAAAACAGAACTTTTTTGTATTAAACACTAAGCACAAAAACAGCTCTAAGATAGGTAGAAATAGGATGCAAAAATGGGGAATAAAAGGGAAGTTTCTTACCCTTGAAGACCACCTTCACAAAGGGAGGACCAGCTGCCTCCTTGAGCTTAAACCAGCCCCAAAACTCTGAAAATAGTCCCTTAGAACCTTAATAGCCAAGGAAAGGTGTAATGGTAGGTGTTTGTATGCAATACTGTGAACAAATGCACCTAGAACACTCAAAAGAGGAATAGATAGAGATAGAATGTATATGAGTTCTAACCCTAAAACCAGAGCTTCTAGCAATGTTTTCCTCTCTAAAAATGTCTAACCCTAATGCCAAGAGAAGACTCTCTCCTATATAGGCAACCAATCTTGTAAAGCTTGTCAAGAAAGCTAACAAGAAGAGCATCCCTCCATACACATGTATGGAGGGGAACAAAATGCCAAACAGCTGTTCTAAAATATCTGAAAAAGCAGATGAACAGTAGTCGGCTGGCCAAAAATGACTGCCGACCGGCAATATATATTGTCGGTGGCAACAAAAACCAGCCGGTGGCCTCTAGCTAGTGCCGGTGGTGTATGGGGATGCCTCACAAGGCATTCCCTGCCCCTCCAAGGCAAAACACAAGTGTTTGGTGCAAAATCAGACACAAAACAGTCGAGTTCGGAGATCCTGAGACAAGGCGCATAGCCGAGAACTCCGGGAACTCCAAACAAACACAAACATGGATAATCACCGAGTGTTCAAACGGTGACGTCCAAGTCTTGAGGACGGTCAAAAATGGGGTGTCTACAGTTGCCCCTCTTTGACAGAACTCGGAAGTCATCACAATGACGGGAGTGAATGTCAAAGCCCAGAGACGACCCATTTTTGGCAAGGCCAAAGACTTGGACAAACATGCAAGATAAACAAGGTATGCGCCCGAAGGCAGGGGAAAAATGCAACTGAAAATGCAAGAAGCCGAGCATAACTTATGATCATGCAAAGAAAGTCAGAACGCATCACGATGCAGTTATAAGCTAGCATACACCAGACTACACTACAATGCAGAAAGGATGTAAGAGAATTATGCAATTCTCAATACGTCTCACTCGGAGGATACAATACCTGTGCGGCTCGTCCGGTTGCACCGGCCTCAAATGAACCGTACATACAATATCGTGCCTGAAAAGAAAACAAACTTAACAGGTACAATGTTGTTAGCAACATGCATGACAATGCAATCGAAAGTGCGTGATAACGCATGCAACGTGTATAGCAAGATAGTGGGATTGAACACATGTGAGTAAAGCAATGCACGCATGCAAGTAATGTGTATATACAAAAGAAACTTGAACACATATAAGTAAAGCAATGCACACGTGCACGCAATGTGTATATAAAGGAACTTGAACACATATGAGTAAAGCAATGCACACATGCACGCAATGTGTATAAAAAGGGAACTTGAACACATATCAGTAAAGCAATGCACACGTGCACGCAATGTGTATAAAAAGGGAACTTGAACACATATCAGTAAAGCAATGCACACGTGCACGCAATGTGTATAAAAAGGAACTTGAACACATATCAGTAAAGCAATGCACACGTGCACGCAATGTCTATAAAAAGGGACTTGAACACATATCAGTAAAGCAATGCACACGTGCACGCAATGTGTATAAAAAGGGACTTGAACACATATCAGTAAAGCAATGCACACGTGCACGCAATGTGTATAAAAAGGGATGTAAGACAATGCAAATGGGGTACGCATGCTAATGCAAATGACGACACGCATGCCAACGAAAAGGTGACACGCATGCCAATGGAAATAAAGAGGCACACGTGCCTGTGGGAATGAGGCACACGTGCCGATGAAGATGGGGCACGCATGTCAATGGGAATGAGACATGCATGCCGATGAAGATGGGGCACACATGTCAATGGGAATGAGACACGCATGCCGATGAAGATGGGGCACGCATGTCAATGGGAATGAGACATGCATGCCGATGAAGATGGGGCACACATGCCAATGGAAACGAGACACGCATGCCGATGAAAATGAGGCACACGTGCCAACGAGAATGGGGCACACGTGCCAATGAAAATGAGGCACACGTGCCAATGCGAATGGGGTGGCACACGTGCCGATGCAAGTGAGGCACACGTACCTATGGGAATGGGGAGGCACACGTGCCGATGCAAGTGAGGAGGCACACATGCCGATGAAAATGGGGCACACGTGCCAATGAGAATGGGGCACACGTGCCAATGAAAATGGGGCACGCGTGCCGATGAAAATGGGGCACGCGTGCCGATGAAAATGAGGCACACGTGCCAATGAAAATGGGGCACACGTGTCGATGCAAGTGAGGAGGCACACGTGCCGATGAAAATGGGGCACATGTGCCAATGAGAATGGGGCACACGTGCCAATGAGAATGGGGAGGCACACGTGCCGATGAGAATGGGGAGGCACACGTGCCGATGCAAGTGAGGCACACGTGCCTATGGGAATGGGGAGGCACACGTGCCGATGCAAGTGAGGAGGCACACGTGCCGATGAAAATGGGGCACACGTGCCAATGAGAATGGGGCACACGTGCCAATGAAAATGGGGCACGCGTGCCGATGAAAATGAGGCACACGTGCCAATGAAAATGGGGCACACGTGCCGATGCAAGTGAGGAGGCATACGTGCCGATGAAAATGGGGCACACGTGCCAATGAGAATGGGGCACACGTGCCGATGAGAATGGGGAGGCACACGTGCCGATGAAAATGGGGAGGCACACGTGCCGATGCAAATGGGGCACACGTGCCGATGCAAGTGAGGAGGCACACGTGCCGATGAGAATGGGGCACACGTGCCAATGAAAATGAGGCACACGTGCCAATGCGAATGGGGAGGCACACGTGCCGATGCAAAACGAGGCACACGTGCCAATGAAAATGAGGCACACGTGCCTATGCAAATGGGGCACACGTGCCGATGTAAATGAGGCACACATGCCAATGAAAACGAGGCGCACGTGCCAATGCGAATGGGGAGGCACACGTGCCGATGCAAGTGAGGAGGCACACGTGCCGATGAGAATGGGGCACACGTGCCAATGTAAAACGAGGCACACGTGCCAATGAAAATGAGGCACACGTGCCAATGAAAATGGGGCACACGTGCCAATGGAAATGAGGCACACGTGCCCATGAAAACGAGGCACACGTGCCAATGAAAACGAGGCACACGTGCCGATGCGAATAGGGAGGCACACGTGCCGATGCAAATGAGGCACACGTGCCTATGCAAATGGGGCACACGTGCCGATGTAAATGAGGAGGCACATGCGCCTATGGGAATGATAAACGATGCAAGTGTACACGCATGCAACATGGAATGAAAAATGATATAAATGAAATAAATGAGACACATGAGACACGCATGCCTCATAAGAATGCAAAATGATGCAAGTGTGACACACATGCCACACGAAATGTAAAACAATGCGAGTGTAACATGCATGCCACACGAATATGTAAAACAATGCAAGTGTGACACGCGTGCCACACGAATATGTAAAACAATGCAAGTGTGACACGCGTGCCACACGAATATGTAAAACAATGCAAGTGTGACACGCGTGCCACACGAATATGTAAAACAATGCAAGTGTGACACGCGTGCCACACGAATATGTAAAACAATGCAAGTGTGACACGCGTGCCACACGAATATGTAAAACAATGCAAGTGTGACACGCGTGCCACACGAATATGTAAAACAATGCAAGTGTGACACGCGTGCCACACGAATATGTAAAACAATGCAAGTGTGACACGCGTGCCACACAAATATGTAAAACAATGCAAGTGAACTCGTGTGCACGACAACGCACATTTTTTCTTTCTTTTCCTTTCTTTGAAATGCATGATAATGCAAAACAAGGAGATGTACGACAACACGAATGATGTGAGAGGCAACGACAACACGAATAATGTGCGAGGCGATGTATGTATTGAGGTGCATGACAATGCATGACAACGCTCGTAATAAAATGCATGACAATGCATGAGGGATGTGCATGACGGCGCGACGCAACGCACCAGACAACATGATGAACGCATACAACACACGCGGGGCAACTTTTGAATCTTGTAAAAGGCAAAAGGATACCAAAGGATACAACATTGCATGAATTTGAGTGCCACGCACAGAAGACACGGTCCGAGGTCAAAACGGAGGCCGGTTGAGCATCGGAGATACACTTTCTTGCACTTTCTTGGGCTATGAAGACCAGAAACCACTCATATGGCCTAAACAAGGCTGTGGGAACATCACCGGCTGGGCTAGGAGGCCATCGGTATCCAATCCGCAAATAAATTCCATCGGCAGAATATTCTCACGGCACAAATGTTGCCGACCGGCAAAAGTTCTTGAAGTCTGGCAGATTCGACTTTTCGCCTCGAGTCTTTTAAAATAGGGTTTCTAAACCCTATTCTTCACTTTCCCTCTAGCCGAAAATCACACCCTCTTTCTCTAGGGCCTTTTTCTCTCCTCATTTCCTCATTTCTTTGTGTTCTCGCGCCTTTTTCGTCGTTCGATTCGCGAAGTTCATCGCGTTTCGAACATTTTCGACCGATTAAAATTTCATTTCGGCACATCCTTTGCCATTTTCACCTTTTTGGGACTTGTTCCCCTCGATTTCCTCTTCATTTTCGTGCCTTTTCACATCCCGACCTTTCCGGCCATTTTTCACCCTCCCGGGGGTTGACTTTTTAGTTGACTCTTCGTATTCCGACCCTATTTTCATTCCTCGATCATTTTCCCATCATTCTCGATATGGCCGACAACATTCCACGCGGTGGGACTCCCTCGGATCACGAGATGGATCCTGAGGTTGAGCTCCTCCTGTTGAGCGAGCGCCCTTTTGACCCGGCGACCTACCGGCCGGCGATTCACGTTCTACCACCCGACGGACTACGCCAGTTCAGGAGCTTCGACATGGCGTTGGACCCCGAGCTGCTGCTACGCGAGCCTGTCTCCCACCTATCCTCCAGCGCTTCCGATGTAACTTTCTTTCTCTGCTTTACTTTCCACGATGTAGAATGTTTAACTGCCGATTATCATAACTAGCTGCATTCTTTAATTGCTTAGTTCCGATACACTGATATACTGTATATTGTAGTTGATTACGAACGCGTTTGCAACTGATTATCTGTTTAAGACTCACACGTGCACACACTGCACTAGCCTTGAACCACTCAAACCACGGCACACACTGTATTTCACTGCAAACACCGACACCCGATACCTGTTTGAATCTGAAAAACTTGCACGCATGCCACATTTGCACCGAACCACTCAAACACGTTGACATATCACACGTTGTAGTTCACTATAAACACACCGGCACCCGATATCTGTTTGAATCTGAAAATATGCACGCATGCCACATTTGCACTGAACCACTCAAACACGTTGACACATCACACGTTATAGTTCACTATAAACACACCGACACCCGGTATCTGTTTGAATCTGAAAATATGCACGCATGCCAAATTTGCACTGAACCACTCAAACACGTTGACACATCACACGTTGTAGTTCACTATAAACACACCGGCACCTGGTATCTGTTTGAATCTGAAAATATGCACGCATGCCAAATTTGCACTGATTTTGACTATTTCTTCAAAACTGTACATTTTATATTGCTTCGCAATTACTTGTTTGAAAATAGGGAGATTCCCATACCATCCGCGGGTATGGGAATACCGTCGCTCGTGAGTGGTACGCCGAGCTTCCCGACGCAGTTCGCCGCATCGTAGACCAGGCTGGCTTTGGCGCCTTTTGCAGGGGACTCTCCCGGCTTACGACATGCAGACCTCTTCTTGCCGCCCTAGTGGAGAGGTGGTGGGACACCACCGATTCGTTTCACTTGTCTGCGACCAGGGACATGACGATGACCCCTTATGATTTCTCGATGCTCACCAGCATCGGGGTAGGGGGTGATCCGATCCCCTTTGACACTGACATGGATGAGTGGACCGTGGCTCAGGTCTACTTACTTGGCGCGGCACCGCTTCCGGCCGTCCGGTACTCGGTTCGAGGTGCGATTCCGGTCCAAATTCCTCGTTGATGCACTCGATGACCCCAGAGGCCGTGGAGAGATACGACGCGCTTCCTTATGTTCTGTTTGGGACGACTATCTTCACCGATCAGCGCGAACAAGGCCTCTCCGCTTCTCGCCAAGACCTTGGTGGATGTCGAGACAATTTACATTATGATCGGGTGGCGCCGCCGCCACCCTTTATGGGTATATGAGCTCTCCCGTGGCGTGACAGCTGTTCTGGGGTTACCGACGGCTTGGAGGTACATTTTTTTACGCTTTCATTTCAGTTCTATATTCTCAGATTTGCATTAATCGCACACACTGTAGTCTGCTTTACACTTGCTATATATTGTACACACGGCACACACATACCCTGCTTTACACTGATTGTACACTGCTCACACTATACACTCTGCACAATACACTGCTCAACACACGGCTCTGCTATTTCTGCCTTTTATTCTATATTCTGCTTTATCAGATAAATGCACTGGTGTTTATCTTGCAATTGTGGGTTTATGCCTACTTTCCTAGGCTCGCTCCCGTACCCGATGCAGAGACCCCTCTGGTCGTCCCCTTTTCGCGTCGCTTTGACGGGAGATGCACCCGGAGGCCGCGGGAGACATTCAGCTTCTTCCGCCGCTACTTCGACACCATCACCCCCGCCGAGGTATGTTTTACTTGCAGTTTATTTAGGTTTCGCCTTTTCACTGCATATTTGCAATATCAGTAGGTAACAAACTGTATTTCATTTTCAGATCACCTGGTGACCGTGGGCTCCACTGCCAGCGATGATGAGGGATCGGTTTGCCGGTGCCGATGAGACCTCACGTTACTGGATTCTGCTCGAGGGCCCGGTCTGTCGGGCTTAGTACCTGGGTGAGCGTTTCTTACGCCAGACCCTGGGCTTACCTGAGCAGATAGTCTCGGTGCACCCTCCTGAGCACATGCGGGATACTGAGAGGTTCATTGCTGAGCTGATGGCGGACTACACCATTGGCTGGGAGGCAGACGACTTCAGAGGCGAGGGCGACTACTCAGAGTACGTCCGGACCTTCATTATGCGACCTCTGAGCGGCGGCCACCGAGCGGAGAGAGAGAGACCCGCGGCGCCAGTGGCTGGAGCGGGAGCGGGGGCTGGAGGGGGAGCGCCGAGGAGGGCCCGAGTTCGTGGCAGGGGCGGAGTCCAGCGGGGGCGGGGGTCCGGTTGGCCTGTTCTACCCACTTCATTGACTTTCCGAGGGCAGGATGGGGCGACCTACCAGATCCCCTTTGCTCCTCCACCGGCTGACCACGAGCCTGTTGGTGTCCCCGACTTGCCTCCGGTATGTATTATTGCATTTTTGTACAGTCATTTCATTTCAGTCTATTTGATATTCCACAGAATACTGATGCATCTAATACTTTTGCAGGCGTCTTCCGGGTACACCTGGCAGTCATTGGAGATGAATGCCTCTATGATGGGAATGCTACAGCAGACATTCGATCTCCTAGCCCTCTACAGCATTCCGGTATGTTCTTCCTGACTGCAGCCTCAAACCATATACAAACTGCTTTACATAATTTGATGCATAGCACAATATCTGATAAATCGCTACATCAGATCGATACACATCAGATTCAGACCGATTCATCGCCACGACATTTACAGATCAGACTCATACACCGATTCTCAGACCGATTCATTTACACGGCATTCACACATCGTACTCATA